>CAUJRU010000849.1:158134-286683 GCA_963277665.1 Viscum album | reverse complement strand
ATTTGATAAATATTATATTATTATGTTATTTTAATTAAAATATCACATCTATCTTCTTACCTTCCAATATATAGAAAAATTATAATGTGGGTCATGCGTAACTGTGGACTACAACCTCCACAAAGCAATATGATTCGCTTTCCATTTCCCCATTAAATGGTTTGTAATAAGAATGTATTTAATGAATATATTTTATAAATTTTTTATAATAATTACTCATTAATTGTGAACTAATATTTACATTTATTTCTTTTCATCCGTTGATAAGTGAACAACATCATTCATACGTAAATAGGGCTTAGCATCTCCATGAATGATGTAATTCATTTTTCACTATCTAACTTTTATGGATTATTTTATACGTATATTATTAATATAAATAATATTCAATGAATTGTTTAGATTATTTATATTATGTATCCATGATATTTGTAGAATAATCAAAACTAACAAACCAAAGCATATATGAATATAGAAACATATATCATCTGGAATAGTAATTTTAATAATGAATTGTTAATAACACGGTTCTAAAAGATTATGAGTAAATTTTATATTGTTTGACCTATTTAGTATGATTCATTGATATATGTATCATACATATATACTAATTATATATTTGGTTCAATGAACTATAAAGGTAGTCAGACCTGAGGTAATGGATTTTCATCTCACTTATATTTTTGTGGGACACATGACATATTTACGACTTATTTATTATATTTGATTTATATAAAACTATTTAACATCTTTTATGATGATTATTTGTAATTTTATTTAGAGTTTAATATCTATATAATTTTATTTCATTTTTAGGGTTTACATTCTAAATTTTACAAATGTGATATGGTTTTTATTTAAAATCTCATTATTTATATAGATCGTTTATTTTTTAGTTTTCTATTATGTATTATAATGATATTCCTCTCATGATAATCATGAATTTTCTTCTCCTATTGTTATTTATTAAAATTACATGTTTCACTATCAATTTAATCTATTTAATAACTTAATATACTGAAATATTTTTTAAGGAAAATCTATATTATTTCGCTCTTTAGTCGAAATTATTTTCCCTAACATGTTGAGGTTCTATAAAAATGTTTCCGAGAGTATTTTTAATATTTTATAATGAATATTTAAATTCATTTTTTCCAATTTATTAATTTATTAATAATTTTTTTAAAATTAATATTGATTTCATTTTATGGACATGTAACTTTTTTACACTTTTCAAATGTGTAAAGGAATGTATTATTTTTAATTAAAAGACAGGAATATAATATACAATCATCATGACCACTCAATACATTGAATCCTAATTTATTGGTTTTTATTTTTATTAATTAAAAATTTTCTATTATTATTTGGTATAATTTGTATACATTAATCAAGTGATTCCAAAGTGAAAAGGGGATTTTCTTCAGGAAATATCCCATCGATTCTTTTAAATGAATTTTAAACTACGACAATATCATTTGCTGATAAATATGTTTTACTAGGAATATAATCCAAAAATAGAATCCTTATTATTTCTCCAGATGTTTTATTATTATTATGATATGATATTTGTAAAACTTTTTCCATTTCTGTCGGTTATGCTATGATGAATTGATAAAATAATTCTGAAATCCATTTCCCTTCCACAGGTTATTCCTTTATGAAATACTTATAGAACCAATTTTTTCATGGGTTATGAAATAATGAATGACTTTGGATCATTTGGAACATTTATGGATCATTTAAATTATTCTTATGGGTTGTCCTTAAATTATATATTACTCTAATTAAATGGGTAATGACTGATATCCTGCGAGATAAATGGCACCGGAATAGGGAGTGAACCTATCTTAGTAAGGGACCAAATCCACTATAATAGACTTATAAATTATTGTTGACTAATATGATAGTTTGGTAAGTTATCCAAATCCACTATTATCGGCATTTATGTTCGTGTTTTATATTAGAAAAATTATTTTCATTGATTATGTGTATGTAAGAAATTAGTGTCTCTTGTATTGTTATTCTCTCATGATTTGGGTTATTTCATTCATATCTAATTAGTGACTTTTGAGATGCCATGATATATATCATGACTCATGATTAAGATATATTATATGGGGGTATGATTTTTAAATGTTATTCTCATGTTCTAATAACCTTATAATCGTTTTTCTGTTCAAGTGGTCATTAAAATTTCCCAGTTTTACCCTTTCGATACATATGATCTATTCCAATATTATGTTTTCTTTTTTTTAGGTTATAAATAATGGTATTATGTATGATTGGTTAAATAAGGGTTCTAATTTTTATGATTTATATGGAAAATGATTTACTACTCTTTTAAAATAGTTTTTTATCTATCTACATTTCAAAATATACAAGACCGTTTTTATTCTAAGATGATTCATTATTTTATTTATTGAATATTCTTATAAAAGATGTAATATATACGTATGAAATTTATTTTCCATTATATTTGGTATAAATGAATGGTTTAGATAAACTTTTGATGTTATGATAATAAAACATTGGTGAGAACCCTATAGATTGGTCTGAGTATATGATAACATCCTAAAGGATTTATAATAATAATGGGTGGCCATGATTAAGCCTAAGGTTTAATATATCTCAAAGAAGGATTCTTGATATATAAATATTATAAATAACATTTTTTGATTACGTGGTCCTCTAATATGATTATTATTTATCACAGTATGATTTTTGTTTTAGTTAATGTCTATAACCAAAAATAATATTATGAATGTTGAATGTGATAGAGAATTAAATTAATTTCCTCCTGATAAACCAAATTTATGAGATATAGAATAAAAAATAAATTTTGTTAAGGTCACACAATGTTGTTAGCCATTGAATAATTCTAAACTGACATATGAGATGTGGAGGGGACCACATTCTATTGAATATTTATAAGGAAATTTCCACATTCTCCTTGTGACTCCAAGGATTGATTAGCTATTGATCAATGGATCACAACCATCAATAAGTTTATATTTATTCACATATGTATGGGGTTTGAAAAACTAGTTTTTTATATATCATTTGGATGTAAATTTGGATTTATAGTTGAATCTTATCCTGAATATCATGAAACATGATGAAATTGACTCAATGTATTGAAATGAGTTTAAGAGTATATTTCACCATAAGTACATTCTTAATATTATTCTAATGAAAATACATAAGGAATTAATTGATACAACATAGATGTATAATTAATATGTTTTTTCCATTGAGGAAAATTTTATGAAATATTCAAGGTCTAATTTATGTATTATCATTGAATATAAAATTAAATATAATTAACTATAAAATTGATTAAAACCCTGGTTTTGAAGGGTGTTATCCATAATAGTATTCATTAGATATGAAGAAATAATTTTATGTTCTATAAAGATAGAAATAGATATTATAGTTTTATATCTATATAATTTTTTTTAAATGAAATTATGATATTTTTCAAATGAAATTATAAAAATAATAGATAGAATAAGATGATATCTCTTTTATAGTCAATATGTGGAAGGAAACATTGTTGAAATTTTATTTAGGGGAATGATAAATTTTATATGTGTTGAGTGGAAGTTCACCAAGAATTTGAATTCAGATTTTATAAGAACATGTTAGTTAATGATATGAATAGAGATAAATATCTACATAATGTAAGACCTACACTCTAGAACTTTAAATGAAATGAGTCTGGTAATTATGATAAATAGTGGTATAATATGAAGGTTAATGATGATGATAAATGACAAAGACCTCTTAATAATTGAGAAAAAGGTAAATATAATGAAATCACTATTGTTGGTGAGGGTTAAGATAACGACGTGGTGAAATGTACACTTACCCTACACTCTGTAAATACGAATATATTATTTTACTCTAGTAATCGCCACTATTTTATATCTGAATAATTTAACAAGGGAATCCTAATTCCACCCTAGTGATGAGATTTTACATTAGCAATGAAAATCCCTATTGGTACACTAATCATATCTCAAGTATATGTTTCTACTCTAATTAATTTTTTGAGGAAATTTTCTTCCTAAAAAACTTGTAATTCTCCCTCTGGTAGAATTTTATGTTATTTTGGGCATTGATTTCCATTATTTACAATCATTCAACATCAAATTTCTGTGAAAAAAAAACCATGTTTGATATTATAAACCAACCTATGAATTTCTCTCATTCTGATGATAAATTTAAACATCTTATGGAAATAAATTCAATTTTATGGGTCATGTTTCCTATTAAAAATGGGTTTAAATATCATATTGTTGTGGAGAAAATCCACAACAATTATAATTCTCTATTACAGTATATTTTTTATGACAATCATTAAAAATTCCTACATTTTTCATAAATTGTGATGTTTAGTTCACAATTGAATTTATACCTTATCCGACAAAAATTTAATTTAATACGTATAAAATGCCTCCAATTTGTTTCATTAATTGAAGAAGAAAAACTGTGTAAATAATTAAAAGGGATTAAATAGGCCATGTGTGTCACCATGGGGTGAAAATGTTCTATTTTTTATGAATAATTTTGGATCAATATGAATCTTTATGGATTATTGGGAACTTAATGAGATCACAATATAGAATATGTGTATTCTTCCCTATATTGAAGACTTGTTTGATAAATTACATTGATCCTAATTCTATTTTATAATTCTGCATCATTATTATTATTATAAATTTCTAGTCATGAATGAATATAAATCCATGAGAACATTATTTAAAAGTTATGGAATCTAGGTTGTTTTTTAATTCCATTTCATCTTATTATATCCTTGTTATCATAATGGATTTAATAAATATATTCTTTAGAGATGAACCAGATTAGTTAGTGGATGTTTTTATATATTTTACCACATATATTCAATTTCCATGGAATTTCAGTAATTTCATTTAATAATTATCATAAATTACCCAAGGAAAGATAATCGTTATGAATAATTGACCAATGATGAATTTTATATTTAGAAGTTTTCAAAACTAGGTCATATAATCTCATTCGAGGGTATATAAATAGATCCTTTATAGACAATGTTTGTAGAACATTAGCCCATACCTACCATTATCATTGTGATCCTTAGTTTTCATAGTATAGTTAAATATTATTTGTACTTTATGGAAAATATATCATGAATTTACAATCCAATAATTGAGTAAGCTCATAAGGGAATAAGATCATTTAGATATAGGAATGTGAATCAAATTTCACAGAATAGAAGACTTGGTTTGTCAGGGAACCTGTAAAAACACTACTTGATAGTTGATAAGGGTAATTAATCTATAATGATTAATTAAATAAGGTACTTGGATGTGTTTACATTCATAATTACAGAGTGATAACTCATTCAACATGCAAATTTAAGGCATGTGATCAAAATTTTTCATCTCATGATATGCTGCAACCTACAATAATTTTTACACTAATGATATGAAATAATTATGTTTAAGGAGAAAGGTGTGATAAATAAACTGATCACAAAAATTTTAACTATATTTTTACTTAGAAAAAGGCGAATATGAACCAGAATTGTTAGTCAGAGCTGTTTAAAAATTCTGATGCTCAATACATTACAACCATAAAAAAGTGAACAAGGGGTTAGATGCTCGAATTTTAAAGGGTGATGCTATATATTATATTATTAGAATTAAAATGATATAATATGTCAAGATCATTAAAGGATGGATTATAAAATCATGATGGGGAGAAATTTTATCATACAAAATTAGTTTTAAACCATCTGTCTAATTGATAATTAATGATTCCAAAAAAGAATATATAGATCTACAAAATACAGTGAGAAATTTTTAAAAGATTAACCATTTTTGTTATGTAATAGTTAATTTTAGAAACTACATATTAGTTTCTTCTAGATTAGATTTCATAAAGATATTGTATGAGTCTCATAGTTCATCATTCTATATTCATCTTTTGAGTATTAATATGTATATAGATTTAAATGAGTATTTATGGTGGGATTGAATGAAGATACATATTGTTGAGTATGTATCACAATTCTTAGTAAGTCACTATGTTATATACGTATGATACAAGTCTAATGTTATGGTAAACCAATTACCCTTACCAAAATGAAAATGGGAAAAAATCACCAAGTACTTTTTTGTCAAACTAACCAAAACTTCTATGTGTCATAATTAAATTTGGGTTGTAGTTGATCACATTACAAAGACATAACAATTAATTTTCATAATATAATAATTATCCATTGAACTTATTGACATTAAATTCTTTAAAGAAGTGTTAAGGGTTCATGGAGTACTATATTCTATTATAGCTGATCAAGATCTGAGATTTACATTGATGTTTTGGAGAAGTCTTCAGTGGGATCTATATATGATGTTGAGTTTTATTATATATTATCATCCTTAGAAAAATGTTCTATATAATATAACCATTTAAAACCTATATTATATGTTGATATATTGGAGTATTTATTTCAAAATTGGTTGGGATCAACATTGTACCCTATTCCAGTTTTCTTAAAACAATAACTTTTACTCGATCATTCAGTTGGGTACTTATAAATCCTTCTTCTGAATGAAGTGTAGATTTACTACATGATAGTATTAAATTGGTTAAATAAAACAAAATTATCCTATGATATATGAGGAAATTAAAAAAAATGTTATACCCATTCAATAGTACATTAATCCTTCTCATAGTCGGTGTAAATGGTATACTAAAAATTATCACAATGATCTTGAATTTGAAGTTGGTGAGAAGGTAATTATATTAATTTCTCCACAGAATAATGTTATGTGATTCCAATATAATTAAATGTTGATTCCTAGGTATATTTTCAAGATTAAAATTCTTTATCAACATAAGATTATACAATGTTTTTCAGTAATTCTACTAAATGTCTCTCAATTTCATGATATGTCCCATGTCTCTCTCTAGAGGAAGTATATCTCTAATCCAACACATGTACTAAAATCAGTGTTGGTAAAATTTGAACATGAAATTTATTATAAATAATAACTAGAAAAAATATTTGATCTTAGAGAAAATGTGCTTTTAAAAAATACTATTGACTTGGTGAATGTTCATTAGATAAATCATAAGTTTAATGTACCTACATCGGAACCTGAGGATGTGATTAAATAAGTGTATCCTATCTTTTTTGTATCAGAGTAACTAATTTTTATTGAAAAATTAATTTTAATGTGTTTAAAATGATAAATTATGGAAATTTAGTATATATTTCTCCATGAATATTTTTATTCTTGTGATATATTTTATTAAAAACAACACTGAGTTTAAATGAACCATAATATACAATTAAAATATTATTATGTTAAATTTGTTAACTATTTATTCGATTATAATATATTAATAAGACAGACTAGATTATGAATAATTTATTGTTATATATTCATAAAATTAATCAAGCAGTTATCAATTAATTTTAAATAAAAAATAAATATATGAAAATAAAAAAAATATTTCCTAAAATATGTTTTGATGAATGCATAATATTTTTTTCATAATAAATTAAATTAATCACTATAAATGAATTATTTCAACTATATGTATTTATAAATTTCAATTTATTTTTTTATCATTAATTTAATTTTTTTAGGAATGGGATAATAATAAACTATTTTTATGCATAAATTTTAATTTTTTTAAAATGTATTTTGTTAGGTTTTTCATGATTATTTTAAAAATTAATTACTATAAATTATAGAAAATATATATTTTAAAAATTATATCATATTATTATTAATTTTTTCCAAATTATGTAAAAATAACAATTTTATTTTTATGTATTATAAATAATAAATGTGAAAAAACATAAAACTACGGTAATCAGTAAAGATGGTAAATCAATGTTTAAATGTATTGATAATGACATAATTTTTCATCCTGATTGTTATTCTAAGAATTTAATTGAAATATTATATTCCATGTCTTTATATATAATTTTTATGGACTAATAACCTTGAAAATGGCCTAAATTATATTAAGAGAACGATACGTTATAAAGTGTCACATTTCTATTTTAATATATATCTAATGTGTTTGCATAGGTAAAAAAAATTTATGAATGAATATTACTTTATATATTAATAATAGTTACATTATTCTAATGACATAATTTTATTTATATCTTTTATTATTTAAATAATTAGCTCAAATTCCTGTGGAATGATAATACATTATTTTTTCAACTAATAGGATTGAAAAAAATGAATATAAAAATACTAAAAGTAAAATATTTTGAGTGATTTGTATTTTTACATGAGTTCTTTTATATAAATATAACATATTATTGATGATTAATTGAATTATATTCTAATTTAATATTTTATCGGTGCCATTTCTGTCAAATTCAACAAATATGGTCAATATTTAAATTAATGATATTTTATAATAAATAATATTTTATTAAATGAATTGAAATTCATAAAAAATAATAATTGTACATGAAAATTGAATATGATTTCAAACATCATACATGGTTCATTTATGATTCAATTTCCTATTTATGGTAAAATTATTATCCTTTTATAGTTAAAATAGTTGTGGTTGGGATCAAGGTCAAAAATAACTAAAATACTGATTAATAAAAATGAAAAGGTTTAAGATGACACAATCCCTCTTAAATTCACACCTAACTTCATCCTAGAAGGCTTATTTTTAGATTAAAATAGAAATAAAAGGGAATTATGGAAAAAAATATGTAGGATACCATAAGAAGTGGTATTGTTCTTTAACAACTGTCTTTATTTTACTTTATTCTCTACCTCATAAAATAATTATTATACCATTATAACTGAATAAATTAAATATCTTACATATAATATGATATTATTATATTATATTAATGAACTAAAATCACCAATAAACCAATCAAATGGGTCACTAAATCGTCATTCGTTTTTAAGGTGAATTATTGCGTCATGAACTAATGTCAATCTTTTTTCCAATTCCACCTGTTATGGTTGGGTATGATGATGGGATTAAATTATATATATGTTATTTATAAAATATTTTTACATTTTTAATTACTATATCCTATGAATATTTTGGCCTTCAATTCTGTAGGAGATGCGATAACATCGCTTGTGTGTGCGACAAACTACAGCCTCACAAAGCGAAGTGAATATTCTTTCTGTAATGCTTCACATGGAATGTGATAGAGATAAATTTATTGATTATATATGAGATAAATTGAATAATTATATTAATAATGAAACATTTATCATTCTGTAAAGATAATATAAATCATTTTGATTCTTTCATTTTCACTAATGTTAAAATGATAACATAAATCAAGCACATGTGGATTTCCACCTTTGTGAAGAGATGTAAGTCCCTTTTTATCCCCACACCACATGGATGATATATTTAATAATATAATATAGTTATTATGTTTTAAGTATCATTAAAAAAAGATAAATTATTATTGACCACCTTTCTATAACCATATTTCATGATTGTTTTAAAAATTAAATAATATATATGATATTATTTCATCATTATTATTTGGGATATGATATAAATATATAATATTATTAATAACATAACCATTCATGATGAAACATTATTGAGATAAAAATTCAATTAACACCCTAAACAAAAATAATAATTAATTATTATTAATGAAAAGTTAATAAATTTTTATAATGGGATCACATGTTATAGTATAACTATTACAACATTTCTTTTATAAGTTAATAAAATTTTAAAATCACTATATTTAAGATTATGACATGTTATACTAAAATTAAGCGTAAGATAAAGTATTTATTCTAAATTTGATGTCATTAAGGCATAATTTTATGTTTTTAAATATTATTTCTTTTATAAAGTGTATATTTAAAACCATTTACATGTAATATCATTAATTATTTAGTATTTATGGTATATAATGTTTCAATTTCAATTATAATATCTATGGGTATTTTAATTAAGTGTCAGCAAGTGGTAAATAATTTCATAACTCAATTTTATTTTATTGGGTTATATTACTTATTCGTTGTCATTGATATTCTATGATTTTATATGTAGTGACATTTTATTATATTTTATTGTATTTTTAGTTTTTTATTTTTATTAATAGTTGATAAAAATAATGTAATCATTGTAAAATTCTCATATAAATGTTATGATTAATTTAAAGGTATATTTCATAATCAGATCGATATTTTTTAATCTGGAATTTCAATTAAAGGAAATTATTTAACAATTTACTAATAGACCAATATAATTTTCTTCACCTATAGTTATTAATAATATATTATTGTAATATAACCAGTTTTCAACTCATTTTTACATTAAAATAATCAAAAAAGGTTTTTATAAAATAATACATAATTTATATCTTCAGTTGTAAGATCATTTTCTTCAAAATACATGTTTTATTAAACAAATTTGAAAAAAAATTAATCATGTTAAAAATAAATTTTTAATGAAAATGTTAACCATGTTTAAATTTCAACAAATACTTCTAGAAATGAATTTTATTATCCTTTTTTGAATGAATCACTTTTCTAGCCTTTTACAACGCAAAAGGAATGCTCTTTTTAAATGGAGAGACACATATGAAATTACCTTCCATCTTCGAAAACATTTCTTTGATGCTTCATTTTCATATTTATAATTATAATTTTAAGGAAAATGTTTTCCCAATTACTCTGAAGGAACATAGTTTTTTAAAAATTATGATGAATGAAAAGGATTTTCAAAATGTTTTTTGTTCTGAAAAGTAATTTTAGTAATGTGAACTAAATTTTCATGACGAATGTTTTAAAAGATAATTTTATTTTATTTCTATTAATAAAAACACTTTATTTTACATATACTCTAAATGGGATACGATTAATCACTACCATCCTTAATCTTTTATTATATGTGTTATAACTATTTTCACCAATGATAGTATTTGAATTCATTTAGTTGATTACTTTTTTTCACGATATAAGATTCCATTTAATTATTCAGTTTTCTATTATCATTTAACAGAAATATTATCCTAAATATCCCTATCAATTTAAATAGAGACATTTATTTCCTAAATCTTTTATCATCTCATCATATGGTGTCCTATATTGAATGTTATTTGCTTTTCTGGGAAAATATTCATAAATTCACGTTCCTTATACAATATAGAAATTTGACGATAATACATATTGTTTATTAATTAAAAAAATTATTATATATATTAGAAATTATTTTTATATGAAAAAAACATGTTGGGGGACGTATATAGAAATAAACTCGAGGCATCGATAATATCATGGGATAAATCAGTTGGCTAGGATTAGTTAAATGTGATTTCACCCAGTATGATGTGAACCATATTGTGAAATAACTTATTAGATAATGTATCATGTGCCTAAATAAATGATGTTTTATTTTTAATAGTTTTTTTATTCTGAGTTAGTTTAGTAGTATTAAAGATATATTCACATTTACACAATCTCTAGATGGATTTCATTCTAAATTATTGATTAACGGTAAGTATTTTCAGTTATTCACATCACATATTAATAATTATATATAATGTTATATGTGATTTTTCATTAGTTCAATGGATTTATTTCAATTATTTACCTTTCCATTAATTATTATTCTCAATTATTTAAATATAATTTCTATTTTTATGTTTTACTTTCTATGTTAATTGTTCATTATTGATGATGCATAATTTATTCATATATAAATAAATTTTATAGAACCCTTACAGATCGTTTTAGATCACTCAATTTTTAGGTCCCGGGATTTCATGAGGTTTACAATGGCTGATATACAGGGATACACTAGATGGAATAAATTTATTCAAAAATAATTATAGTGAAATTTTTGTTCCCCTATATAATATGGGTATATTGTTTTTATTTAGTTAACCAAGAATATGAATCTATTTGATCATTTGGAATTGGATTCCTTCTCTTTGTTTCTAATGATGTTATGTAAACACTGGTTCTAGGATACTAGGACCATTGTCATAATAGTTATTTTTAGATTATGTTTAGTAGATATCATGAAAACTATATTTTATAAAACATATATTAGGGACCTATCTCAATGATTGGCCTTGAGAATAAGATTATAACCACATCCTAAAGTTTTTTATGTGTATAAATTTCATTCTTTTTCTAGGAAATACATCACTATCTGGATAATAAGAGTGAATGTGGTCATGGAAGAGATGTAAGTTGGGGGTAATAACTCTGAAAATGGTGCATTGGTGTTGACTAGATCATCATTTGGTGCTCGATAACAGGTCTTACTATGCAGCTGCCTTGAAACTCTTGGGGGATATGCTTTGTATTGTGAAAATATTCTTTACAAACCATTATTAATGATGTTAATGGATAATTAAAATTAATTTCCATGGTTAAACCATAGATCAATGAAGGTCTTATGTATAAATAAAATGGATGATATAGTTTTGTATTGGGATTCAACAATCAAATTTAAAATCATTTTTACCAATTTTATTTTGTTATAAGAATCATTAATTATCTAATAGTTTTGAAAGAAATTTAATATCAAATATGTCTCCATTAAGATAATAATTATCGATATGCTGACATGTTTTACGTTTAAGTGTCTTCATATATTCATATTCATAAACATCCCCTTCTAAATATTTTCTGGGAAGAAGATAAAATTAATAAGGATATTTTTGTAGAAATTTATCATAAAACAACCAATTGGTTTATTATAAATTTTAGTGAAAAATTTATTGGTGGAATAATTCATTTAAAATTTTTATAATTGAGTTTAATTGTATTAAAATCCATAAGGGTTAATATGATCAGTAATGACATTGTAATATTATATAAATAAGATATAATAATTTGCGAAAGAAATGTTGAGAAAACCATTAAAAAGGGTATTTGATAACTAATTTTATTCCAAGGATGTCCTTTATATTTTATTGGGAACATTAAAGGAATTATATTAATAAAATTTATAAAAAGGACAACAAATATGTATGTTGAAATCCAGTCACATTCTGAATGGATGCTGGGCTTGATCATCGACTGTATGATGGTAAGGGTTTCACACCTACCACTAGCCATCATGATATCCTATTTAATATGTTATTATTTTAAGTTAAACGATTTTAAAAATATTTGTTAATGATTTACATTGGAGTTTTAGATATTAATTTTTTATATTAGATACATTTTTATAACATATTTGGTTTCTAAAAATATTTAGAGATAGAAAAAAAATTAAATAATTTATGGAAATTATGATCCATTTAATGTGAATCTTATGGCTTTAGGAATAGAAAATTAATTTTTGGATGTTAATTTCATATAGAATGGGATCAATTGAGAATTGAATTATGAACAAAAATAAAATGAAATTCCACTTATGAAATTGAAATGCATCCTATAAGTATATTTCCATGTATTATTAGATTGTAAAAGAATTATTCAGTATTTGAAAAAAGGCATGGAAATGAAATGTTATCATATTACACTAATATCCAATTAATCATATTATTTATTATTTCATAAAAAGGTATGGTTTTGAGGCCA
Source organism: Viscum album (assembly GCA_963277665.1). Lineage (NCBI taxonomy): Eukaryota > Viridiplantae > Streptophyta > Magnoliopsida > Santalales > Viscaceae > Viscum > Viscum album. Next base: position 273,112 of record CAUJRU010000849.1, on the reverse strand, counting down.
TTAACATTCAATCTACCATTAAATTTCATTTGGTCAATGAGCAGAATCAATCTATATAATTATTTTTCATGTTTCCTCTATGTCCAGATATTCACTTGCCACCAAAGTTCTCTTATATAGTTACGTTGTATTGTGTTACCACATATTACCCTTGTACATCAATTTTCAATCTCATTAAGTGAATTTTTTATTAAATCAATTATGATGAAAAGTTTTACAAATAATTTTTTTCAAATTTTGATCCCTTGAATTAAGAGACCATGTATAAGTTGAAAAATGTAATTAATTTATGTTTCTACAAATTTAAGACTCTGCAAATCTAAAATTAAAACATTACATTTGATAGTGGGAAGAAAACAAAAAACCCTATTTTTTGGGAATAGAATACCCCAAGACCTTATGATATATATATTTTTAAATAAATTCAATATCTACAATATCTTATATTACACAATACACTAAGTTTAGCTTATGTTATATACAACGAATTGGTTCTCTATAATATTTTGTTACACAATATACATAATTTTATTGAATAAAAATCTATTATTAAAATATTCATATATACTATAATTGTTATAACATATAATTTAAACAAAAATATATTAATATTACTATTTAAATTTAGTTATTTATAGTTATCTATTTAATTAGAATAAACTATGAATCTTTTAAAAGAAAATAATTTTTTTTAGAAAAGTGTTTTTTATCTAAAACACATATAGTAATATATATTTACATAATTATTTTGTTTTCATATTCTAAGAAATTTATTAGGAAAAATAATCATAATTTTGAACTTAATTAAAAAATTACCTTTTGTAGATTTTTTTTATTTTTTCGATAAGTTTAATGTTTGGATTAATAGTGAAATAAACTGAATTTCAATTGAAAATAATACGATTTTTCAAATAAATTCAATTGTTAAATTTTATTATTAATTAGTTTTAAAGTAAAATTGGATCAATTTAATATTATTTCATAAATTAAAGATAATTGGAATCATTTTCATTTTCAATATACATTTAAAAACATTGTAAACAATTGATCATTTTAACATTAAAAATTATCTTTCGCGTCATGCAGGTATGATTTATTTTAAATATAATTTCACCAATTAACTATATTTAATTTATAATAATGTATTTTTTATTTTGAATAATAATAAATTATAATTTTTTATATGATAATAAAAATGTTTTTCCAAAATTTATAGTGAATTACATAATAAATAGTTATTACAGTTTAGGTAATAATGGGTATATCATTGGGTAAAACTAATATGGTATGCGGAAGAATGACCAATATACTTGTATAAAAACTATTTTATAGCTATATTTAGACCATTAAATATATATAGTTCTATAATGGTTCATTTTGGACCATTTTACCTATGAATAATATGGGAGCTATTAGGTCCACAAGGCTGAATACCCTGAGAGGGGGGTGAATGAGGGTTTGACTAATTTAAAATTAAATCCTGTTATGATCTTGTTTTGTTGTTAAGAAAAACACCCTTCTCTCCCTTTCCCATTGCACAATATAAACATAAAGTAAAACATGCACATGTCACAGAAATTTTTACTTGGTTTACCCTCACTGGGCTACGTCCAAGGATTATACACTGGTAATGTGAAGATGTACCAAATCCACTGTAAGAAAATTTTTGTTTACAAGGTTAATGCTAGATCACTTCTACACCCAGACTCACTTCCTTTACAAGGTTTAGGGTCAGCTCACTTCTTTCCCATGGGTCACTCCCTGTTTCACACTATCTGGCTCATGTCGGTGGAGAGGATCTCCTTCTTCCTCTTACATTGATCATAGCTCAGGAAAGGATCCACTCATCGTTTATAGACCATTATTTATTTTCATTACCACTAATGAATGCATCCTCCATTGTGTGTAGATGCTCTGTTGAAGACCAAATTTCCCCCGAAGATGAATCTCTTTTTCCACTGAAGGTATCGGGCAATCTTACAGCTTCAATATAGCCTTGAATCACTATCGTGCATCGTCCATACATGGAACCCTTCTCTGATCCGGCACAAAAGTTTCCGCATTAAAGTTATAACTGGCGCGCAAGTCCACCTCAACCACTGGCACGACACAAGCTTCTCCTACTCCAAACTTGTGCGACGCACACCCATTTACTCCCAAACCAATTCTTGTGTGCAACCAAAAACATTCGCGCTTATTTAAAACCCGGCATTCATGTGTCACCAAATCAATTGCACGACACCCCCTTCTTCAAATCAAAATATGGGCAACATCCTTCCTTTCTCGCCCAATCCACTTTGGACGTGTAACTATCCCATGGCGCGCAACTTCTACATGCGCAAACACACACAACTTGCACGACCACCACACATGCGCGATAGGAGCTCTAATTTTTTATTAGTATTGAACTCTTACTGAATGAGGAGGGGTCAAACTCTATTTATAGGCATTTAGACACCCTGGGAAATGGCGCACAAGTCACCCCTCAGCGTGCATGTTTTGGCGCGCAAGTATCCGTCGCGCAAGTCACTTGCGCAACCAACCCTAAAACATAGGAACCCATTATCCCCTTGCCATATTTTGATGTTCTGATCCTAAAAAAATATGGCGCGCAAGTTTCCTCTCATTTAAGTCCACGACGAGAAAGTCCCTTTTCCAAAACCACTTTTCTCCATTTGTCGATTTTCAGGCCCAATAATTTGGCTAACACTGGAAAACGACGCCTCCTTGTATATACTCTTTTTGTACCACCTCCATATCATTCATTCATTTTTCGACGTTCTTGAAAAAAAATGGATCATTAACCACAACCCTTGAAATCGAAATCCCACCATGAAATCCAATTTTTCAACAATTTTGCACGTCATGGTTTTCTTTGTCAACAATCACAACACAGATGTCAACATTGTCAACAATCACAATCACCTCAAAAATGCTTCAATGATACCTTGATGGATTTTTTCAGAATAATATCCCCCATTTGGATTACTGAAAACTCTTCCATAAAAATATACTTCATTAATTATTCATCCACCATTCGCCTATTGCGATTCCGATAGCGATCAAGGTTTTACTCAACACATACTCTAAGCCCACATGAGCAATGCTCAGCATGAGAAACACGAGGGAATGAAAATTTCATCAAGGAATAACATCAACTCTGACACCCTCTTTTGACCCCAAACAGATTCCAATTATTGGAAATATTCTTTCTGCATTCCAACACCACTCTTCTACTTTTTTCACAATCCTCAACTATTTTGATATCTATTCTTTGATTGATCACTTATAGAATCGTCAGATTTAATATTCTCTCCATGCCTATATTCTCCCCCTTTCTCATTGCTCTCTCCCTATCTCTCTGCTCAACATGTCAGCTTCATTCCATATCAATCCTTATGTGTCAAATTTCCATACTGCCTCCCCCTTAAACAATCACTATTTTCTCCCCCTTTTTCAATGAACCCAATGGTCACTCATTTACAGTCTGTAACAGAGTAGAGTAATCATATCAACACATTAGGTAAAAACACACATCATACCTCAGGGAGAGAGGGGTTCCACATCGACACTCTTTCAAGTGCGGGGAGTCGACTAAATTCCCAGAGCCATCGATGTCTCTCAAAAGCATCCATTGGTATAGCTTTTGTCAGAATATCTGCAACATGTATCTCTGTAGGCAAATACTCCATCTTCAAAATTCCATGCTCAACCTTATCCTTGATAAAATGATACTTTATGACAGTGTGCATTGTCCTTGAATAATAGATGCGATTTTTTCTAAGATTGATAGCACTTGAGTTATCACACTGGATTCCGATCAGAGACATTACTTCAAATCCCATATCTTCAAGCTATAGCTTCATCCATAATAACTATGTGAAAGCTTGAGTGGTCGTAATATACTCAGATTTTGTGGTGTTTAATGAGATGCAATCCTGCTTCTTGATAAACCAAGCAATACATAGTGCACCAAGATAGAATGCACCTCTAGATGTTGATTTCCTATCTTCCACTAAACTGGCTGAATCAGAATCAGTATATCAAAATAACTCTGTCTGATATTTGTCATTATATGTCATGCTGAACACCATCGTGCCCTTAATATACTGAAGTATTATTTTCACTGCAAGAATGTGGCTTCCCTTGGGTTTACTCTGATATCTCACTGCTTGGCATGTGGAGAATATAATGTCAGGCCTTATTGTGGTCAAGTACAACACAATTCAAATAATTTGCCTATATTCTGTGAAATTAAATACCTTACCATCCTCATCTTTAGACAGTTTTTTCTGGGTAGCAACCAGAGTCTTCATTTCCTTGGAATTCTCTATTCTAAACCTTCTCAGAACCTCCTTGGTGTATTTGGATTGAGAAATGAAATTTCCATTACTGTATTGTGTAACATGTAGACCATGGAAAAATGTTATCTCACCAATCATTGACATCTCAAACTCATTTTTCATGAATTCAGAAAACTGTTTGCACTGAGATTCATCTGATCCACCAAATATTATTTCATTGATATAAACCAGCACCATCGTCCTTTGATTACTGTTGTTGTTGATGTTGAGATTGTAATCAACTCCACCATGTTGAAAGCCAGATATTTTCAAATACTTATCTAGCTTTGAATACCATGCTCTTGCTGCATTCATCATCACATATAGTTCTTTCTTCAACTGACAAACATTATTCTCATCTTCATGAATGAAAAAACCATCTAGCTGCTTAATGAACACCTCTTCTTCAAGAACCCCATTTCGAAATATAGATTTTACGTCCATCTAGAACACTTTGAACATTCATTGCACTATTATAGCTAAAAATAATATTATTGTTTCAATCCTTGCAACAGGTTCAAATGTCTCATCGACACCAATTCCCTATATTTGGGAGTATCCTTTACACACCAGTCATGCTATGTTTCAAATCACTGTGCCATCTTCATTCATCTTGTTGTGAAAACCCATTTAGTTATGATGACGTTCTTATCTACTGGCCTCCAAAACAATATCCGAATTATGGTTCTTCTCAATATAATCAAGCACTTCATTGATAGCCTGAACCCAGTTTCTATCTTCGGCTACATCAGCGAAGCATTTCGGCTCAACCTGTGCTAGTAATGATGTCTGCTGCAGTGATTTCATTCTTCTTGTCTGAACTAGAGCTGACTAATCACCAATGATATCCTGCCTATCAATTTCATCTCGACTCTTTGGCTTCCTTGCAGACACAGACATGAAAATTTCTTTTTTATCATCTGTGTCTTCTTCTGAGTCAGTATCCGCCACTTCTGCACCTCCTGTGTTATTTTCCTCTTCATCACTTTCATCAAGAAAATTGTCACTGTTCTTCTCTTCATTTTCCGCAATAGTGACATCATTTCTCTCAATTAATTTTCTTAGTCTCTTGTTAAATCATTTTTATGATTTTATTTGGCCTGTGTAGCCCAAGAAGTTTCTCTCATCTCCACATGATTCAAACTTCTTATGGTTTTCTTTGTTGAGAATGAAACACTATCTTTCAAAGATATGAATGTATTTCAATGTTGGTTTCTTTCCGTACTACATTTCATACAGATTATTCCCTTCTTTTGGACACAATAGAGCCAAATTCGAAATATATACCGATGTCAAAACTACTTCCTTCCAAAATTTCTCTAGTATGCCCTTTTTAATAAGCATTGTTCGGGGCATGTTGTTGATGATTTTAATTCTCCTTTCAACTACTCTATTCTGTTGTGGAGTTATTACTAATGAAACATGATGCATTATCCTTTGTTTCTTGAGATAATATTCTACTTGACTGTTTGTGAATTCAGTACCATTATCAGTATGAAACTTCAGAATTTTATTCCCAGGCATCCTTTCAGATTCCCTCCTATACCTCTTGATACAAATGAACACTTATGAATTATGGGTAATGTCAAATACCCAATCCATTCTTCTATAATAATCAAATAAAAGAACATAATACATTTTACCATTTATGTAATGTGGTGAGATAGATCCACAAACATCAACTTGTACTAATTCTAGCACTCTGGTTGATTTCTATTCCTTTGACTTGTTATCTTTCTGATGATCTTCCCCTGTTGGAAATCATCTCACATTTGTGTGCGATCACGTGATAATTTGGAATGGTCTTTAGTAGCATCACACTTTACAAGAACTTCCATAGATGGTTTGCATAGATGACCAAGTGTCTTGTGCCACAACTTGTTTTCTTTCTCTCTGGATAAAATACACATATCTTCTTCCCCACTTACAAGGTAAATATATCCCTTTTTCTTTTTTCCCTGAATAACAACTCATCCATCTTTTCCTTTCCCAACACACATCTTCTTGGTAAATCAGAATGATTGCCCGTAGTAACATAGTTTACTGACACTGAGAAAGTTATGACTGAGTATCTCTACTACCAAGACATCCACACGTCTCATTTCTTTTCCCCCATATTTATCCTTTCATGAACCAATAATCTTCAGACCTTCATCATTCCCAAACTTGAAGACAACTTCTTTGTCATATTTAATGCCTGTAAAGAGATCCTTGTAATTTTTCATATGGGATGTGCAACCACTGTCAAGGATCCATACTCCTGAATGATCTAATACTTTATGGGAAATTTCTGCAAATACTTCCTTATCTATTTTTTCTATTTGATCCATGTCTTTGACTTCACACTCAGTGTGGTTTAGAAAAGTTTATATTCCTTTGAGTGTGATGGACCAGCATTATCCTGTAGAGGTGCAAATAGATTTTGTGTTTTTATCTCACTTTTCGATTCCCTAACTTGCTGCTTACGAGTGCTCGAGTTTTACTTTGGCACATTACTTTGTATGATTGATGTGTAATATGTAGACATGTGCCCAAATCCTCCACACCAAAAACAATTACCTTCAAAGTATGGTCTATAATATTGAGCATTTTTTGGCTGCCACTTTTTTTATCGTTCCCTTCGGTATCTCTTGGCTATAGACCACAAATTTTGTTAGTGTCCCATCATTCCAGAGCAATAGCACCTAATAAAAAGATCATTCTTGTGTTTCACTTTTGCACTGCTAGTTTTCCCATGGGATCTGCTAATATCCTGATTCTTTTTCTTACCCAAATCTATCTTCCCTCTCAGAGTTGGTTCTTGTGGTTTGACTTCATTCATGACCGCTTTCTGTTTTTGGTCATGTCACATTCCAATCTTATCGTCGGAAAACAGTTATTGCTTCTTTTCCGCTGGAGGTCTGTGCTCCACTTCTAACCTTTCAGTATTTTGACAAAAATGATTTCTTGGCACTGTACAGGATGTCAAGAGTTTTTCTATATACATAATTCTTTGATACAGAACAACAAATTTTTTTCGAGTTCTTTGATACGTTTGACCTACTCCCTTCACGTGTTAGTCAAACAATCAATTTCATTCTCTTGTTCCTCAATTTTAAGCCTGTACTCAATAATATTTTCTGAGCTCTCTATTGTTGAAGATTTTTGTTTTTCAATTTCATCTAATAGCTCAAACATTTCATCATCATCTTGTTGTATATAATGTTTGGAATCATGAACCAATTTATTGGCTTTTTTGTTTTGGCTATCCAAATGTCTATCTCTTCAAGAGCTTCTTCCAGTTCAGCTTCCATATCAACTCTTCCATAAACTTATTCTTCTTCTTCTCCAACGTTAGTTTATTCTTTTTCCTAAGAACTACTGACGACCGCCACCATGGCATTTTCCACACAATCATTTCAGTTTTCTATCTCTTTAACCTTATCAACATCAGACTCATCTGAACTTTCATAGTTTGTGAAAGAAGATTCCTTTTCTTGAAGAAATTTATTTTGAACTGCTTCATTCCTTTCACACAGGCTGATGACTTCTTTTTGGAGATTTCAACTTCATCCACTTCATCATCTTGATAATTCTTTGGGCATCTTTCTGTGAGATGTCCAAACATTCCACAGCTAAAGCATGTTAGTGGAAGTTTCCCTTTATCCTTTCTTTTTCCTCTTTGATGGTTTGAGGAAAGGAATGATATCACTTCATCTGTCTCTTCATTCTCCCGAGATTCATCAATGGTGAGATTCTTCATGGCCTTAAAATGACACCTCCTTGGATTTCCCCTTTTCCATAGCATCACTATCATAATTCCTCATTTCATATAGAACATGGATACTATGTAGGTTATCCAACATCATCTCTTTTTGGTCTTTATCATCCAAGACTGATACGTTTGGATTAAGATGAGGTGGATGCTTCCTCAAGATATGATTCACAATCATTATATATTTGATGACTTCTCCAAGACCCCACATGTCTTCCACAACAACAATTACCCTATCGAAAAATGCATCAACATATTCATTCGTGATCATTCTCAGATCTTCATACTTGTTCCACAGAACTTGAAACTTTGCCTCTCTGACTTCTGTATCCCATTCATAAATATTCAAAATCATTTCCACATAGCATGTGACTTTTTTCCTAAAATCACCTTTGTTTAGATAGAATTTGAAATGGATCCACCTAAAGCATTAATACCCTTCACGTCAGTGTCTATCTCACTTCTTTCAGCTTTTGATAATGCTCCACTGTTGATGTCAGCTGAGATACCATGCATAGCTGCAGTAAAAATAACCATTCCCAAAGATCAAAAATCGTGATGCATTCGATTCTTCCATATCAAAAAATTACATCATTCGAAGATCAGAATCCCTTTATGATTGGTCACCTCCACTGAGAAAGAAGTACTGATATCAACCCGCATCTGATACAAATTGTTAGGTCCACAAGGATGAATACCCTGAGTGGGGGGGGGGGTGAATCAGGGTATGACTAATTTAAAATTAAAGCATGTGTTGATCATGTTTCACTATTAATCAAAACACTCTTGTCTCTGTTTCTCAATGCAGTATATAAATAGAAATTAAAGCATGAACATGATTAAAAAATTTACTTCGTTCACCCTCACTGGGAAACATCCAAGAAGAATACACCGGAAATCTGCTGATGTAATGAATCCACTATAAGCACACTTTTGTTAACAAGGTTTGGGCTTGATCACTTTTATGCCCAGGATCACAACCTTTCCAAGGTTTAGGGTCATCTCACTACTTTCCCAAGGGTCAATCCCAGTTTCACTCTCTTTGGATCACTGCCAGTAGAGAGGATCACCTTCTTCCACTTTTTTTGCCCACTGCTCTGGAATGGATCCACTCCCAGTTTATAGACCTATAGGTCTCTTCATTATCACTAATGAATTCATCATCTGCTGTATGTAGATGATCAGTTAAAGTCCAAATTTCACCCATAGATGAATCTCACATTGCACTGAAGGTATCGTGCAATCTTCCAGCTTCCACGCATTCCTGAATCACTACGAAGCATCAACCATACCTGGTTCCCTTCTCCGAGCCGGCGCACACATCTCGGAGCACATTTTATAACTGGCGCACAAGTCCACCTCACGGACCTTTGTGATACAAGATTCTACTACTCCAAACATTCTCGTCGCACAACCTTTTACACCCAAACCAATTTTGTTACTGAACCAACAAATTTCACGCTTCTTCAAAACCTGGGGTGCAAGTGTCACCAAACCACTTGTGCAATACCCCATTCTTCAACCCTAAGCTTGGCCTATTTCCTTCCTTTCTCACCCAAACCACGTTGCATGTGAAACTATCACCTGGTGTGAAACTTCTACATGCGTGACCAAACACCACTTGTGCGACCACCCACCTGCATGACGGGAGCTCTAATTTTTTCAATGTATTGAAATCATGCCGAATGATGAGGGTTAGACCCATATTTATAGGCATTTGGACACCCTGAGCGATGGCGCACAAGTCTCCCCTCAGCGCACAAGTTTCGGCGCGCAAGTCTCTATCCCGCAGGTCACTTGTGTAACCAACAGTAAAACATGGTATTCCCTTTTCCTTTTTCTATATTTTGATTTTCTGGTCCTAAAAAACATATGGCTTACAAGTTTCCTCTCCTTCAAGACCACGACGCGCATGTCCCTTTTCCAAAACCACTTTTCTCCATTTTTCGAAATTTATGCCCAAAAATTTGGCAAACACTAGAAAACAGTGCCACCTTATATCTACTCTTTTTGTACCACCTCTAGATCATTGATTCATTTTTCGACGTTCTTGAAACAGACATAGATCATTAACCACAACCCTTGAACTTGAAATACCTCCATAAAATCCCCTTTATCAACAAGTTTGTATGTCATGGTTTTCTTTGTTAAAAATCACAACACAGATGTCAACTTTTTCAACAATCACAATCAACTAAAAAATGCCTCAATGATACTTTGATGGATTTTTCCCCACAAGAGCACTAAATTATTTTCAAAAATAACAAGGGTGTCCTCTCCAACAACTATAAAAGGTCACCCCATCCTCTATTCTTCACTCCTTAAAATTAATTTTGGAATTTCAAATACCTTCCCAAATACCTTCTCAAAATCCATCCATGTATCCTTGAATTTTATTTTGTGTTGAAATTCAACATTTGATGGCTCTAGTGAAATCCTAACAAGGATACCAGAAGTTGAAATGTTCATCATTGAGTGTCTTTATTTTTCTAAATTATCCACATCCATTAAATTTTATTATAATGTTATTATATAATTACATTATAATAATTCTTATACATGGTTGTTTTTTTATTTTTTCATGACCTAATACCATATCCACATCTTTCAAATGGTTTACAAAATCATCATTTGTGTGTATGGCATACCACCACCTCACATACAAATATCGTTTTCTTTACAATTTCCTCTTCTAAGGGTTGGTTATGATGATGGAGATAAATTATCTATAAAATTTTTTTATCATATTTATGAATCTAGATTCAGTATATTATAAACATATTTTTCCTTCCATGATTAAAGAGATACTATAATGTCGCTCGTGTGTATGATGGAATACCTCCTAAGGAAGCAGTATAATTTTTCATTGACTAACACATTACATGGATAGTGGTAAAGATAAATTAATTGATTATATGTTATATTAATGGAATAATTATATTATTAGTGACATATTTATCATTATTTAATATTAATATATATCAATTATTTACATTACTTTTCACTCACGTAATGATGATAACATCATTTGTGTAGGTGTCAATATAACATTCAAAAAGCAATGTGACTCTATTTTCATCAATAAAACACATGGATGATATATATAAGTATATAATATTCTAATTATGATGTTATGGTCATTATATAATTATAAAACATTACTTACCACCTTTAGACAACGAATGATAAAAAATAGAAATGCTATTCATGCGTATGTTTTCCCTATAACCACTATGGCCATAACATACAATATTTTTCATAACCATCGGTCATGGTTGGTAATAAAACTATAATATATTTTTAATTATGATAATAATTTCATTATTTATATTCTGTATATTATATAACTATATAATTTGTGCATGAGCTATATCTTTCAGGGTGAAACACACATGATAAAACAGGACAATTATGACATTAAATAATGAAAAAATGAAAAAGTATTAAAGGATATGAAAGTAAATTTTATAAAAGGTTAATATATGATAGTATAAATATTAATATTGTAATTTTTATGATAAATACATGTTAAAAACCCCTATATAGTATTTTTATTCATATTTAACCAAAAGGAAGTATACGGTATGGTATTTCATCAAAATTCATTTTATTGGGTTATATTACTTATTCATCATCTATCCTATTATTTGATTATGTGACTAATGAATTATGTTATATTATATTATATAAAAACTTTAATATGTGTATTTAAATTTGATACACAAAATTGATTCATTGAATATTTTTCACTTCAATTTTATGATCATTATAAGGGGCTATTTGAAAATATAATAGAGATTATTTATTATTAAATCTCAATTGAAGGAAATTTATTGTAAAATCCCAAGTAAAACAATTTAATTTTATTATTTTGTGGTTATTAATGATATATTGACGTTAAAGTATAGATTTTCACTATTTTTTTTACATAAACGTAATTATAAAATAATTTTATGTAATAATTTATTATTTCTCTCTTCAGTCAACGAAACATTTTCATAATAACACAAGTTTTCTAAAAATGTATTCCAAAGATGTTTTATACCTGTTTAGTTTTTTTAATTAATGATACCTTTTCACATGTATGAAATTTAAAAAAATGTTTCAAAGGAATATAATTTTCATTTTCAAAATGAGGCACTTTTCGAACCTTTTTACAGTGATAAAAGAATATTATTTTTAACATGAACGACATATATGAAATTAACAGATTTCATGATTGAAATTTATTTGAAAGCTAATTGGATGGTTTATATTATTATTTTCAATGAATATTTTGTCTCTGTTATTATGGATTTTTTTATGATTTTTCAATAAATTTTATTTTAAAAATGTTTTATGCTTTTAAAATATATTTTGAAAGTTAAAAAAATATTTTTCTCTAGAATTTATTTTAACATATTTTATGGAATTTAAATTAATAAACAAAACAACATTTTATATATACTCTATAGGGGATATTTTTTTATATCTTATTTATGATTTCATTGTATGGATTATAATTATTTGGACCATGGATGGTATTTATATTCCATTCCTTAATTCATTTTTGTATTCATTAACTTCCCATTGAATTATTTACTTTCCTATTATCATTGAACCTTAAATTTTCTCTAAATATCCATATCATTTATCATGGAAATGTTTATTACATAGAACATATATCATTTCTACATAATGTGTTCCATATTGAATATTATTTTTTTCTAGGGAAATATTCATAAATATATATTCATTATCCAGTAAAGATAGTTTTGAAAATTCAGGTTGTTAATGAATTTATATGATTATTCAATACATGAGGTATCATTGGAAATGAATGAAAAAGGATTGGGTCTATTTATATAAATCCACTCGATGTATCCATGTTTATATTGGATGTATCATTTTGGTAACCTTAATTAAATATGATTTGACCTAGTGTGTTCATAAAAGTCTTTTAAAAGATCTTGACTGTAAGGGTTTCATATTTTTAGGAAACATGACTATAAATATTCCTTCTTTTCCATTATTTAGAGATAAGATATTATTATCCATGATATTTTGTCAATTATATTATATCTAGATATATTTATTTTTCAGTTTTTTATTAATCATATATGTTTTCAAGTATTTACCTTTCCATATTGATTGTCCCTTATCTAGTTATGATATTTATTTTATTGATTAACTAAAATGAGTTTAAAATTATTTACCTTTCTATTGATTATTATTGTTAATTATTTAAATGTAATTCCTGTTGAGGTATGTACCTTGGCATATTGGTCATTTCTTTATTATGATGATTCATTTATTTATGAATGATTCAATATTACATAACCCTCATTGATAATTTGGGATCACCTTTATTTTGTTTCCCTTACCTAGGATTCCATGAAGTTTAATACGAATAATATGTTTATATATTCTTGTTAGGATAATGTTATTATAAATTTTTTTTACTATGTAATATATGTTTCATGAATGTTCATATTATACCAATACTACAAAACAATTTAGTCTTTCTAGAAGTGATTAATCATCTATTATAATAATGTAACAATATAGATACTGGATCTGGGATAATTCGCTCAAGTAAATTAATGCTGGTATCAGAGTAAGATTAGTAAAAACCATGGGAACTAGAATTATGTAGACATATATTTGGGAGCAGAACCCAAAGACAACAATTGAACATATTTATAAAAGAACATTATAATGGTTTTGTAAGGTATAGATAATGTTTTTTTTCATTGATATACATAACAGTATGGGTATTACATGTGGAAATGGTTCTAGAAGAAATGTACATATAAGTAATCACTACGAAATGGGTGCATTGGTATTAACCCAATCGTCACCTAGTGCAAGACAATAAGTCTTACTATGGACCTGGTTTGACACTCCTAAAGAAAAACCATAGGATAAATCACATTTTCTATACAATCCATTACGAAGTATCTGAATAGATGATTTATTTTTGTATTGGGATAGAGGAATTAAATCATATAAGCAGATCTACCAATGGTTATTTGTTTAACAATCAAGAAATGACTATGGATTGTGTTATATATTAATATAATATATGTACTCATTAACATAAGATTTATGGAAACCATCTTGGGTTGTGAGTTCAAGGACAATCATATGTGAAATGTAATATACATAACATTTAAGAATTTCTATGGAAGGAATATATCATTATTATAGACATTTTTGAGAAATTTGTTGCAATACAACCCGTTGGTTTAATATTTTTTTAATTGAAAAAATTATTCGGGAGATAATTATATTTCATTTTAAAAAAATAATTATAATAATATTTATAGTATTTTGGGTTAATATGACCATTAATGAAATTTGAGTAATATTTACATATGAATATTTTTAGACATTGTGGAAAAAATATTAATTTATAATTACAATGAAAACATTGTTTAGTGATTAATTTTATTTCAAGGTTGTCAATAATATAGTTAATATAACATTATAGGAATTTTATTAAAATCATTTATAAAAAGGTCAACTTTCATTCATGGTCAAAACTTGTCACATATGGAAATAATCTCAGGCTTGAACCCATTGTTGATGGATGATAAGTGTTTAACTCCTACCACTATCCTATGTGATTTCCTATATAGTATGTTATTATTTTTAGATAAATTATCTGGAAAATAAATATAAATAAAGAACCTATATTTATAATTTTGAGGGTTAGATATTATATTATCAAATTGGTAAACTTTTTCTATCCACATTAGTTTTGTAAAATATTTACCGATAGATGTAAAGACTTTTCACTCTTCTTTTTATCTTATGATCGCTTAAAAGTCATGTCTGGTTCCTTCAGACTAAAAAATAATTTTTTATATTCATTTCATAGAGTAATTGAGAATTTAATATTGGTTTAATCAAATATTATTCATTAAATCAAACTTACAAAATATTCACACATCAAGTAATTATATGTCATCATATTAACAGATGGTAAAATAATTGTTTATGATTATGAAAAATAACCATTTAATGAACATGTTATCATACTTCATTCATACCCTACGAATCATATTTTCTTTTAAATAATCATTTATTTATGGTTTTGAGTCCCCAATATTTACGTTTATAATTTACCTGATTTGATTAACGACCTAAATAGCCTTATATAATTATTAATTATTTTCCTCTACCTATACTTCTTCAGTTTCCACAAATATTATACTATATAAAAAAATAGTAATTTATTATTCAATATGACTCTTATACTTCCCTTATATGCGTTATTAATATTAAGTTTTATTAACTCTTTTACGA
Source organism: Viscum album (assembly GCA_963277665.1). Classification (NCBI taxonomy): domain Eukaryota; kingdom Viridiplantae; phylum Streptophyta; class Magnoliopsida; order Santalales; family Viscaceae; genus Viscum; species Viscum album. The sequence continues at coordinate 257,725 of CAUJRU010000849.1, read as the reverse complement.
TGTGGTCTTTTCAACAATTGAATTTTAAATGTAAGATATTTTATTTGCAATATAATGATTAAATTGTGAGGATGAAATTTATATAATGTAGGGAGAATGTAACACCCCAATATTCTAAAATTCAAACATATATTTGATAGCTTGTATGGAATGAAACACCATTTGTAGAATGGAATACAAACAATTGAGAGCTTATGATATATAATTTTTTATATAAATTCAATCTATTCAATAACATTAATTTCCGGCAACAAAAAATTTAGCTTGTTTTACATGCAACAATGGGTTTCTTCAATAGCTCGCATTTCACACAGGTATATGTTTTACCGAACAACAATTTATTATTAAGATAATATTTTTTAATGTAATAGTTTTAACATTTCTTTTAAAATGGAGTGTATGAATAGTAATTAAAAAATTATAACAATTACAATTTTTTATTAAATAGGAATAATATATGAAACATTTAAATGAAAAAAATTATTGATGAAAAAACTATTCTTTTGCAAGAGATAGTTTAATAGGCCATTTCATGATTAATTTAAAAATAATTTTAAACAATTTTATATTTTTTTATTTAAAAAATTGTTATCATTTTTGAAATAATTACAACAAAATTTATTATGGTTACTTCTTGGGACTTTTCAAAAAAGTTAAATTTTTTTATGAATATTAAAAAATATGAAACATTAAATGAAAACTACCTTTTCATTTAAATAATTTATAATGTAAAATTATATTTTGATTTGGTTTTAATGTATAATAATATAAATTTTGTATCAATATATCCAATTTATATCATTTTAATCATTATAATGTTGAATTTTTATATAAAGTATTATAATGTTTTTAACAATTTCATTTAAAAACCCACATTCATTTTACATCTATGGGAATAATTTTTTTAAATAAAAATATATTATTGGGGATTTAATTTAAAAAATTTACATAACTATTTGGGATCATAATAATTTATAATTTATAATAATTTTATTTTATATTTTATGAAAATGAATATTGAATTGACTAAAAATTAATTATCTCTATTAAGGTAAAAATGGTTTTAATTGGGGTAAACTAAAATGATAAGCATGAAAATGACATATAAAATATCTAAAAAATATTATATTTACATATCATAACCATTAAAAAATTAGGAGAAATAATAGTCTATTTTGGAAGCCATTGGAAATTTAATAACATTGGATCACTAAATTCGTTTCAAAAATACGAAGTGTATCCTCTCACCCAATTATAAAATGCCACCTCATATCCTATTTTCTTCACAACATCAAACCAGGTTTTTATCATAAATAACTACCCAAATAATTTCCCAAATTCCCTCCACTCATCAAATAATGATCATTTTTTAAAAACAACCAATTAACAATTTAGTGCAATCCGAAGGAGGATACACAAAGAAGAGGTAATGTTCTTCGGCGGGCATCCTTACTTTCTTTAGTTATCCACCTTATTAAATTTTTATTAACCCATTATGATATAATAAAATGATTATATTATATAAATTGGAATATTTTTATTATAAATTATTGACCAAAAACCATTACCACATCCATAAAATTTGTACCAAAATCACCGTTCGTGTGTGTGGCGGACTAGCGCCTCTCAAACAGATGTTCCTTCATTTTTTCATTTACACCTATCAAGGTTGAGTATATTATATATATATAAATTTCATACCTTTGCAGTGAAAATATCATAAAAATATGTTTACATTCCACTCCATAGGGGATACGATAATGTCACTCGAGTAGACAGTATAACAACGCCTTACGAAGAGAAGTAGTTCTTATTTCACTAATGGATCACATGGATAGTGATGAAGATAAAGTTAATGAGTATAAGGGATATAAATGAATTTATTATTATATTAATGATAAATATATAATTCAATAAAGATAATATATATCATTTTTCTTATTTCCATTTCACTCATGTACTTATGATATCATCGATTGTGTATGTCTGGACTACCATCTTTACGAAGCAGTGTGACTCTCTTTTCATCAACACATAACATGGATGACATATATAGGTTAATTATATTGAAATTATGATATTATGATAATTATATTAATATAAAATACTCTTTATAACTTTTCATAATGACCGGTAAGAAATGGAAACATTACTCATCTGTATATAAATCGTATTCTCTCGATGATTGTATAACACTTAATTTTTTCATAATAATCATTCAATGATGGTTTGAAAAGTATAAATAATTTCTAAATATGGTATTTATTATATTTATGGTTATCGTATAACTATATAATATTCAACAAAACTAGGCAATTCATGATGAAACATGCATGAGAAAACAACGAATTTAACACCACAATCAAAGAAAATAATGAAATGTTATTTATGGATAAGTAATAAGATTTTATATAAGGAACATATATGATAGTATAAATATTAATAATTATTTTTTTGAAGTTAATAAATTTTTTAAAATAAGTTCACAAATGATTAAATAATGTTAGACAAGAAGGAAGTGTATGATTAAGGATTTCATCTCAGTTTCACTTCATTGAAAAATATTGTAATGTTTTGCACATAAATTATTTTATATGGATTATATACTACCCCATTGACATAAAATATAATTAATACTTAATTATTAAATTTATTTTAACTTTATATTTTAATAATTTCATTTAAGGGGATTTTACTTAAGTGTTACTAACTGGTAATTAATTTCATAAGTCAGTTACTTTTCATTAGGATATATTACTTATTTGTCATATTTGATATTATATGATTTTGTGTGTAGTAAATTATTATTATCTAATACTTTATTTAAAATCTTATTAAGTGGAATTGAATTTTATAAACACAATTTATTACTTGAATATTAATATATTCAACATTAAGACCAGTGTTTGGGTTTTTTTTTTTGTAATCTCTTAATGATTGTTTATTCTTGAATATGAGTTGAAAGATATAATTTCACCATTTATTAATAAGAAATTTAATTTTCTATTAAAATGTTTATTCATTATATTTTGACATAATATTACCATTTACCAGTGATTTTTATTTAAAAATATAGACAATTTAAAAAAAAAATCCAACATTATTTTTCTCTTCTACTAGAACTCATTTTACATCCAAGCACATGATTCCAAAAAAATGTCATAAATTTTTTTTAATAATTAAAAAATTATTTTTTAATGAAAATATTAACCATGTTTTACATTTTAAACAATATTTTTGGATGGAATTTTCTTTTCATTTTCTAAACTATCCAATTTTAAAACCATTTTACATTGAAAAATTTATATTCTATTTAATGGGTACAACATGTAAAAAATTACTCGTTATGATGATATGAATTTACATGAATCATTATTTAAAATTTAAATGTTTATTATTTCATTAAAGGTTCTCTTAATATTTTATAATTAAATTTTTCATTAAAATGAGTTAAAATAGGATTTTAAAAAAATATTTTTGAAATATATTTTCTTAGTGATTTTTTTTTCACATGAACGATTTTAACTAAACTGTATTTATATTTACAATCCCTGAAAAATTATTTTACGTATTCTGGTATGGGGAAATAAATATTTGATAATATATATAATTTCTTTGGATGGCATATGATTATTTTTACCAACGATAATATTGAGATTCACTCACTTGGTTCTTATATGTTGTCAATAACATTATCTTAAAATTTTCAATTCCCTGTTATCATTGAATGCTATATTTTCACACAATATCTATATCATTTATAATAGAATATCATTTATTAAAAAACCAATTATATCAACATACATTTTTCTACATTGAAATTTATTTATTTGTTTGGGGAAATATAAACAAATATTTCTTCCATATACAATATGGATATTTTAATGTAAGGAATATTTTATATTAATTAAATCAAATAATAAATATATGAAGAATGATTTATATTAGTATGAAATGGGCTGGGAAAAATTTTTATAACTACCTACGATTCATCGTTACAATTATTGGATGGATCAGTTTTCAAGCCCTAGTTAAATGGGTTTTCATGTAGTATATTATAACCCTTATTGTAAATGGTCTTGGTAGTTAAGGATACATATTCTTGGAAAAAATGATGTCTAATATTTAATCATTTCTTTCATTCATTTTTCAGTTACTTTTATCAGTGAAATTTTCACAATGATATTGTCTCTAGATTTTTGTTATTATATCTTATTCATAATGATAATTTATTTTCATTTTTTTACCTTACCATTTTTATTATGAATTTTCGAGTAAGAATAATCAATTTATTTATTATGTGGAATGTGTTTTCACTTAATTACCATTCCTTCTAGTATACATGTCAATTATATAAATGGAATTTGTTTTTAGATATTTTTATTTCCATATTATTAATTCATTATTGATGGTGCTTTATCAATACCTGATTGTTTCTATTTTTTCAAACCCTTACTGAGCATTTGAGCTCATCCTTATTTCCCTTCCTTCTCCAAACATTCCATGAATGTTTCATATGTCTAATACTCCATGATTACCTAAATAGAATAATGTCTTTCATGAACAAAATATTATGTTGAATTTTTTTTTCATATATATTATGGTTATCATATATATATATATATATATATATATATCTAGTTTTCAATTAATACTAAACTACTCGGTTCATTGGGAAGTGTTTCCTTGTGTCTTATGAAAATGTAATAATGTGGAAAATGTATTTGGGATACTGGCTCTGGGTTGTTACAATTAGTATTAGAGGAAGATTAGTATAATATGTGGGAAAAATATTTAAGAAAATATATATTTTGGAATATGACTTTAACATCCAATATGAGGATATGTATAGATAAATATTCTAATGTTTTGGTAAGGTGGGTATTTTATGGTCTTCTTTAAAATAAATCTATATAAAGATAATATAAGTGGAATTGTTTATGAATAAAATTACATAGTGGTAATAACACTAAAAAAGGTGATTGATCTTGATATGGTTCTCACATAGTGCATGAAAACAAGCATTACTATGCACATGGTTTTACACTCTTTTTCGATATACATGGAATAATTCACATTTTCATTAAATCCCATTAAAATTTATTTTAATTGTTAATGAAAAATAAGGACTTAGTTTAATCCCTAGAACAATTAAGTTGTTGAGTTTAAATAAATATGATAATGTCAATTATTATTGGGAGTAAATAATTATATTTTTGAAGTATTTTTATCATTGTTATTTTAGTTTATGAATCATAAAATGTTGATGGATTATTTTTAATGTTAAAATAATAAATGTATTATATAACATAATAGTTATGGATACCATCATGGGCTATGATATTAATGATATTTTGTTATAAATTTAAGGAAATACAATTAAATGTTCTAGTATATGTTTTAATGAAAATATTTTTTTGTTGAATAATTCCTTTACAGTTTATAGGGATATTATTCAATTTATAGATATTCTTTAGAGTTAACATGGTCATTGATGACATTGAAAAAATTGGAAAATAAGAATATTAAATTTTTTTGAATAAAATGCACATATGAAAACCATAGTAAAAAAGGGTATTAAATGATTAACATTATATCATGGATGTGAATCATATCATTTTGGGAACATTTTGGGAATTATATTAATATAATTTATAAAAATTATACCTGCATGAAATGTGACAACCTATCTCTTCTAAAAAGGACATAAGGGTTGAACCCGTGATAAGATGAGGATAAGAGTTTATCAACTTCCACTAGCCTATGACTTGCCCAAGTTAATATTTTATTATTTTTAGTTAAAAGAATTGTAAAAAAACTCATAATATATTAGTGTAACTATTTTGGTTTAGATATTAAGATATTATATTGGTTAAATTATGGTAACTAGATTGGTTTTGGAAAATATTTGGAGAAAAAAGGTAATTATAATTACTCATTAATGGATCTAATGATATGTCAAAATTGAATTATAGTTCTTTTGGGCATAAAAAATTCAATTTTGTAATTGAAATATATCAATTATGTAAATTTCATTTATATTCGTAGAAAATAGAAAAATTCATCAACATCAAAACAAATTCACTTTAAATAAAAATGTTATCCAATTAGATTCACATCATATGAATCATAAAATCTATAAAATCATCAAATATATTTTTTTGATTCCATTAAAATTATATTGGTCAATCAATTGATTTTTATCAATGACATGAATCAAACTACCTAATTATATATATGTTTCCTCAATTTCCACATCCTCACAAGCCATCAATTTTCACTTACAAAAAAACATAGTTTTGTTTTTTTTCCTATGAACCATGTACACCTATTTTCTCTCTTATTAAGATGATTTTTATTGATTATTTTATATATTTTTATTAAATGATTTTTAAATTGTGAAATTTATTATTTTAAAGATCATTTATTAACTGAAAGAATGATATTTATTTAATATTGAGAGATTTTAATATGGCGAAATTATAAACAAGTATTTTTTATTTGATTGTATGTATGAAATGAAAAACTATGTGTAAATGGGAATATAAAACTATGAGATGATATGATAAATTTAATTTAATATAATTTAAAACTCTTTAATATATTTTATTACATGAATTTCCTAATTTATCTTTTTTAGACGTAATAATTATTTTCTTCAATAGTTTCTATTATACACAAAACCGATTTTTACAAAAAAAATAATATATAATTTTATTAATTTTATTTAATATAATATTTATAAAAAAAATTATATATTTTTATTATAAATGAATAAATGATAAAAATTATGGTTATCTAGTTATTATGACTAAAATATGAATTATTTAAAAGAATAAGAAATGTTTTTGGGAAAAAATGTTTTTTATAAAATATGGTTTAATTGCACTTTGAACACTAAATTTATAATTACATTTTTTAAAAATTAGAAGAAAAATTTAAATATTAAACTTCATTTCATAAATCAGAATAAAATATTTATCTTATGTTAAATTATTAAGAATTTTTTAAAAGATTGTTTTTTTGATTATTATTAAAAAATATTGAATTTTCATTAAAAAATTTCTTTTCTTTTAAATAATTTATAATGTCGATTTATATATTAAACTATTATCAATGTAAAATTATATAACTTTTATTTAAATTAATCCAAATTAGTTCATTGGAATTATTTTAAAGTTGAAATTATTATATTAATACAATGTAAACTTTTGAATGTTTTCACTTTGAAACCCGCTTTCTCTTCACATCTATGAGATTAATTTTAAATTATAATTTCCCACAAATGTGAATTAAAATTTTAAAAATGGATTCCAAATTTTTAATGAGAATAATTTATAATATTTAATATGTTTAACATTATTATTTTAAAATTTTAATTGTGATTCTAGAAAAAATTATTTACAACTTGTATCGAAATAATTTATTTACTAGGTAGTTATGCTAAAACAGTATGTGTAAAATGACCTATACACATTCCTAAACACTATAGTATGTCCTTATTTCATCCACTAAACTTATAAGGTTTTACGATTTTCTATTTTTTACTCTTTTTGAAATATTAATATTGTTTGACCACTCAATTCATTTCAGGAATACCACCTTTTTTTTCCCTGACACTTATAACTATCATCCCCTCTTTTTTTATACACACCATCAATCCACTTTAGGTATAAATGAACCTAAACTACAGACATCAAAAATTCAATCACATAATAATTCAAGCATTATTTTTTTCAAAATGACAGCCTACTTTTTATTTAGTTCATACATAAAAAGGATACCCAAATAAGAGGTAATGTATTTTAATAAGTGTCTTTATTTTACATAGTTACACACCTCATTAATTTTTTAAACCATTGTGATAAAATAAATTAAGTAAATTTCTTATATGTGGTTTTTTTATAATAATTTCATTACTTAATCTATATCTACATCCAACCAATTTGTTATGAAGTCATCATTTTTGTCTATGGTATATTACCTCCTCCCGAACTGATATCATTCGTTTTTCCATTTCAAAAACTCAAGGATGGATAAGATGATCGATATAAATTTTATATAATAATCGTATAACCTATATATACACAATTATTCACTATATAAAATACATATTTTAACATTTTATTTTTTAAGACAAATTATAATGTTTATCGTGTGTATAGTGGACAACCGCCTCACAAAACTATGTGATTCATCTTTCACTAACAAGTCACATGGAATATAATAAAGATAAAATTTATAATTATATTTGATATAAATGACAGAATTATTATATAAATTACACATTTATAATTCCATAAACATGTTTTATATAATTTTCATTCTTTACTTTTCACACACATAAAGATGATTACATCATTCATGTATATGGGGACTACTGCCTTCACGAAGCATTGTGACCCCCTTTCATAAAAAAAATTGATTATATATATATATATATATAATTATATAACATGGTAATTATTATATTATTTTCATTATATAAATATATAACATTACTCATCACCTTTCCAAAATTATAGGTGAAAAATTCAAGCATTACGCATGCGTACATATTTTCTACCATCTCCATGATCGTAACATACATAATTTTTAATAATTATCATTCATGATTGGTTTTAAAAATATAATGTATGTATAAATATGATAATTATTTAATTATTATTAATCTATATATGATATAACTATATCTTATTTTAAGGAACAAGCTATTTCATGGAAAAATGCATTGGAAGACAAAGAAAATTAACACCTGAAACAATAAAAATAGTTAAAAATTATTAAATAAATGTTAATAAGATGATATAAAAGGCTTTTTTTATAAATGTTAATATGGTTCTGTTTTATATTTATAAAATGTTTTAAACTACAATATAAAAGTATAAATGATAATAAAATGAAAAGGTATGGGATTTCATCTATATTTCAAAACATAGATGTATACTTTTTATATGCCTAATTTATTTTATATAGTGTATATACCACCAAATTTATACTTAATAACCGAAATAATTTATTATTAATTGTATTTAATGTTTTAATTTGATTTTTTTAATCTATAGGGAATTTGACTATGTGTTTCCAAGTGGTAAATATTTTTATAACAAAATTTCTTTTTATTTGGTTCAATTACAGCATCATTATCTTATATATTATAATAATATGTCCATATTCACATTTTAATATATTATAATTTATTTGGCATGTTTTATGTGGATTTTCAGTTAATACACTTAATCGTTTCATTGACTAATTCTCATTTCGATGTGAGGATCATTGTAAGGGTTTATATCACACTCTCATTAGGATTGTATCTTCATGAGTTTTAGTTGAAGAAAATTATTTAAAATTTGTATAATAAACTAATATTATTTTATTATCCTCTAGTTATATATGATATTTTGATGTAATTGTAACATTTTTTCACTTTTTTATTACAAGAAATGAGAAAATGTTTTTATACTGACCGACTGAATAGCTCGAAGGCCTTAATTTATTTATTATTATTGATAGTCCCCCTCCCATGGGTGAGGGGGAATCCTTACAAGGCTTGATGGCTTATGGAAATGAAATGACCCATAGTTCATAATGGAATTCATCCAACTAGACAACATGGAACTACCACTTACTATCATATGAAATTATATCTTCCCTCTACCTTCACAATGTTGGCTAGGTATCTAACTTATTCCAAGATGAACATGTCCAGTACCGATGGAAAATCCATACCCTATTGGTCTTCTTATTCATGAAAGCTCAACTCTAATTAGTGTGCCTGCTATGAATCCTTATACGGATACTTTTCCCTTGTAATATGAATGGTTTCATCTAAAAGTTTCATGTTTCCCAATGTCCATGGGGTGGACTGAAGGCCATGAGGTGTCTTGAAGGCCTTGAGAGACAATTTTCCTAAAGGGAATTGGTGGACCAAAGTCCTTAGAGGTCCCAAGGACAAAACCATTTTCCTGAAGGCCAAGATGGATGAATAGTTTTGGCTACTATAGTACCAAAAAATACCTCCTACATTACCTACTACAGTTACAGCAACAATTCCTACGACAATACTAATTTAGATACTCATAAATATGTCTATACCCAGATTTGATCTTGGGTCTCTTGGATGCACTTGCTGAGTCATCAACATCTTGGTTAAGGCTCATGTGTGAGAAAATATTATTATAAAATATGACTATATTTCTCTCTTCAATCGAAACACCTTTTTCATGAAATTTTTTTCTCTAATTGTATTTTTTAAAAATGTTTTTATACATTTAAAAATTAATTATTACAGAAATTGTTTCCCATATATTACAATATAAAAATTGGTTTGAATGGAATCTTCTTGTTGTTTTCAAAACAAGGAACTTATCTATTATTTTTAACATTGAAAAGGGAATTTTATTTTTATCATTAATAACATGTACTAAATTACCCATAGTCATGATTGAAATTTATTTGAAGCATACATTGAATGTTTACATGTTATTTTATGAAAATGGTATCCTTGATATTCTTAAAATTCATAGTTTTTTTAAAATATCCATGAAAATGACTGTCAAATTTTTTTATATTATAAAAAGTGGTTATCAAAATGAAAACCGTATTTTCCTACCAATATTTATTAAGACCATTTTATGTTAAATATATTCATAAAAAACCTTTATATTATATATATCCCACTGGGATATGTTGTGTTAATAAAATCCTTATTCACTCTTTTTATATCATATAATTATTTTTTTACCATGGATAATATATAAATTCACTTCATTGATTAATTTCTTTAGTCATTAACTTCCCCATCAATTATTCACTTTTCTATGATCATTACTCCTTAAATTTACCCTATATATACATATCATTTATCATTGATATATTTTTTATTTAAATAATATATAATTTATATTTATGTTGCTCTATATTTAATGTTATTTTTTTGTTTGAGGAAGACATGAACTATCTTGAGATTCCCTCTGACCCGAATCCCGATTTGATCGTCAAAGTGGTCTAAAAGGCGTTCCTAATACCCATGAGCTGGAAAGTCTTTCCAGGGTATTGATAAATTATATTGGTAATGGTTTTACCTAATATAAATAAACACCGCAAGGCTCAAAACCCAAAAACCCAGCTGGGTCAATAAAATATATTACCAAATTGATACAATTTATAGGACAATAATACATCATAACTAAATAAAAAAGTGAAGGGTAGAACCAACTAAAAATCTCACCTCAATTATATAAAAAAGTGTCATCACACTTATTCTACCTCCACAAAGACCAGAGAAAGAAATTGTTACAAGGACCCATGTCCAGTACCGCCACTGAGATAGACCTTTCCTTTACTTGGTTCAAGAGAAAAAAAGTATACATACACATAAGGGTGCATGTAGGGTATAATCTAGAGCTCCCATGGATACCACTAATGAAGAGATTTTGTGTTACATCATTAAAAGAAAAATTAAAATGTGAATATATTATTTAATGGAAAATAAAGACCATTTTAATAATGGTTTTTAAAATTAGAAGAATCATTAAATAATCATTCAGGATGACAAGAATTAAACAGGTATTTAAAAATCATTTTACTATGGAAATCTATTAAAAAGGGGAACCAATAAATTTATTTTTATCCTAAATATTTCTAAACAAACATACCCCTTTATGGGAAATAATGTAGCCCATAGTATGCTGATAGTGAATCTCACAAGCATATATGCTCACTACGAGAAGTCCCATGTACTGGAATTATTGGTACTATAGAACCTCATACATTGGTGAAAAAATATGGTATTGCAATCGAGGAAAATAGTGTTCTCTTGTAGAAGACACTATTGGGGACCTTATCCAATGGTTTACTGGTCTCAAATTATCATCACATAAGTTTTTTAGTGTTGTCATCATAAAACATTATAGGTGAAACTCTGTCAAGCCACTTCTGAATCAACTACCATTGTAGTCCTATGAAGCCCTACTAAATACCTTGGACTCTCAACTTGTGCTCAATTCTACATTAATTTCATGCTGAGTTGAATCTTACTCATGCAAAAAAATTACATGAAGACAAAACACATTCAAATAAAAAAAATTTACATCTTTAAAACATATCACAAAAATATTCACATTTCATGGGGGGTATACCCCAAAATCCAATTCTCATGAAAATACCTATTTTTATCAAATAATTTATAAACATCAGAAACAATTACTTTCGAAAAACATTTTTAAAAACATTCCCATAAATCTAAATAATTTTAATTTTCAAACAAAATAACTTCATTTATGTTCACAATATGAAATACACACCTTCTTGTACAACAAGCCTCAAAAATAACATGCTCACTAAAACCCATCACTTTTGGAATAAATATATTTTTTTAGAGATCCACGAATTTTCCATGAACAGAAGATAACATATTTCCAAAACAAATAACAAAACAATTTCACCTCCCACAAACTTATATAAATTAAATGTAACACATGAAAAATAAACCTTATATATGAAACATGTCACAATTCCAATTCACGAACCGAAAACTGATTCTCATTCAAATTATAAACTCTTTTGAAATCCAAAAAAAATTCAAACCAGATGTTATCACATTCTTCATCAATCCCCACATATTCCCATCAATTTCAAACATTGTTTTAGGAACAAAAAATTTCATTGTGAAACAAATATAAAAAACACAAATGCACATCAAATGTATATAATATTACACATCAAACATCACATAAAATATAATGAACACATTATGGAAAAAATTATAAATGGATTCATCCAAAAATTAAAACAACACAAAATCACATACCTCCAAATAGTGTATGATGGAATGACAGATACATAAATGATATGGCTCAATTGATGATGCTGAAAGATGATCAAATCTATCTTGAAAGAACCATCAGTCACTCTAGAATCAAAAGAGAAGTCAAAAATCAATTTACCTAAAACCATATGGTATGGTAGATACCATCAGGGAAACACATAGGAGAAACTACTCATGAAATGAGTCTGATAAGAGAAATGATATCCTACCTTGGATATTCCACCTTGATTCTTGAGGAGATCTGAAAAAAAACACTACAACAAGATCTATGGAGGAGGGTGGGGCACTACCAAGAAGGAAATGAGGGCAAGGATTGCACAAATAGGGGGAAAATGGAGAGGTAAGCACGTGGAGGAGAATAAAAATATAGAATGAAATTAAATAAAAAATGAAAATAAAAAATAGGAATATAATAATAAAAGTAAAACCTAATAAAAAATAACAAATATAATACTAATTATAAAAAAACAAACCCCCTTAATTGTAACATTTTTTATTGTTATTATTGTTATGACTAAAATATTCTCTTCTTAAAGACAGACACAATTCATGTCCGTTCTCCCATATAAGAAAAAAAATGATTTGAACTAAAGCTCAAAATCGAGAAAAAAGTAAATAAAAAATAATAATGTGTCATATCTGGGTGTTAAAAATCCACCCTACTTGACACATTCTATCCATATAAAGTACCAAAATAATTTATCAACCCAATATTCCAAGTAAGACCACATAGATAAATAAAAAACATCACTCACCTAGATATTGAGTGTTATAAACACCCATAACCTGAAAATCCATAGATCCCATTACTAGAATCACCATAAAAAATAACTAATAACCTGAAATTCACCTCTAAAGACAACTTCAACCATAAAAACCCTTATCCCTAACATAAGAATAACTAGGGCCCTCTCAATAACTCCAATGACACTCGACATGTGACCCACTACCTGACCAAACCAATAACCATTGTTAGGGTTGGGCATATTAGAATCACGGGAGGTCTTCACCAAGGACACATTGATGATATAGTTTTCCATAGGTTTATATCATGGTTTTCTCCACACCATAATAGGATTTGTTTCAACAATTTTTTATCCAACCCAAAATGATTGAAAATCCCATAATAAACATCTAACACTTGGTTAACCCTCCATGCTCCCCTTGTTAATCCAAACTAACACAAGAGGAGATGTTGGAGAGACCCGTAGGGGTTCTCCCCACCATTTTATAATTTTATGAAAATAATGACATCCTTGTGAGAATTTCTAGTTTTCTATGAGTGATAAAGACTAAAATCATAAAAAAAACTCAAAAAAGGGATGAAATACATAGAAAATTCCTTCACATTCTAATACTCCACCACATAGGAGGCTTTTGACAGTAGAAATCCCTAAACAAGTGGTGCAATAGAGATGCTCATGTCAATTCCACAGTACATGATCATCTACAAAGAGATTGTAATTTCCATACATAACTAGTCCTCAAAGGATAAACTATTCAACATTCTATATTCATAGAGCTTGAATACATGATTTAAAAGGATAAAGGATCTTCAAACCTCCATAAATCCCATGAAGAACACTGATATATGATGACCAAAATAAGGAGACAAGACCGTTATTCACCTCTTAAAAAATGATTCCGTCATAGATGATACCTAAATAGGGAACTTTAATATGACCCCATCCAAACACTTCAGACTTAAGTCAGACCTAGCTCATCCCATGTTCAATGAGTCATCACTGCACGCAATAATAACCTAGAGATATTGCAAGGGCCATGATTTTTGAAGTAACTACGCCTTCATAGTTATAATCTAACCAACACCGACTGTAACTTCCTTCTATGGAATATAAACATACATAATTCTCCATCTGACCCAAGAAACCACTCCATCAACATAAATGATAAATGTTTTGGATAATTAGAAAAATTGACTCATAGAAGACACTAGATATAAGAGATTGAGTGGTAATCCAAACATGAAACATGAACCGATGGAAGAATGAATCCAAGAATAGGTCCCTTTTGTACACACTCGTCATTGGATGGGGAACCAGCACATACAATAATATGAAAAATTCTATCAACTATTATGAGAATTAAGAAAATTTCTCCAGACTGCCTATGGGGAACATGAACATAGATCATCGAAAAGGTCAACACACCTCTTTAACCAGCTGTTGACTTATAGAGCACCTTTGTGATCCACCACTTTCCCTCACGTTTACTTCATTAGGTAAAACCATATAATAAATATATTTTTGGGGTTCTCTCAAGAAAACTCAATTCCAAATTGAAATGGAATTATCATCATTTAATGGTCTAGTCTCACTCCTCCATACATACTAAAGACAACTCACACCCATCAAAAATTTCATGTTCCTCAAAAAACCAGAGAAACTCTCATGTTTCCCAAAGAAATTTATGATATTAAACTTACCTCAACATCTAAAAACAACCTACACAACTGAGAAGAACCCAAATCTTCCACCCCCATTGAGAGTATGGGATGAGCTAAGAACTGGGAATAAAAAAAAGGAATCCAATGGGGCCTTTGTAGGGGAAATATATAGAAAAAGAAACCAAAAACTTGCCATCAAAAAAACCAATAACCACAAAAAAAATCCAATCCTCAGACACAAATCCATTCATTCCATCTTAATACATCCATTCATTCTCAAAGAAAAACACCTGCCCGAAAAACAATAAAATTAAAAATAAAATCCCAAAATATCTTTTGAAACCATTGTCTTCACTTCGAACTCAAAAGACACATCCCAATTCAAAATTAATTTATGGAAAAAATATTTTTGATAAAAAAAACTAGTTTCATCTCATGTCCTCTCAGAAAAAATCATCCCAACACTGCTAAAATAACCAAAGAATATAAAAAACCTCAAATAATTATGTATCCATTTATCCAAATAATACTTTTAGTAAAATAATGGATATTTGTAATCAATAACCCACCACTGGTATTCCATGATCCCTAACAGATATGCAATTCTGTTCTACTCAGTATCACATTCACACAATTAACCAACTATCCACTAGTCACATCCACATGCACATGCGATCAACTATAGGAATGTCACTAGAAAAGAAAATACTCTTTCGACATCAAAACAAATCAATTCTAATATTTCGAATTTTTTTCTGAAACCATTTAAATTCTTCAATAAAATTTTAAAAATTTATTCTATTTTAATACAAACTCACTACAATTTCAAATAATCGAAGATGTTCTTTTAGAAATCTGATTTCAAAAAATCAATCGCCAAATTCCATAAACAAGGTCAAAGAGAAACACACCACAAAAATCATGTCAAACACACACTTAGATAAATTATGTGAAACCCAAAGTCTATTTTCCATCTAGAAACCCCTTTTGAGACAACCCAAAAATAATACAATACATTACCAACACTAAAGCACCTAGATAAAGAAATAGAGATCGTGATTAACCTGACTATATGATTTAGATGTGTATTCCCCTGGAGAGTGTAACCACTAGGTGTGTCTCGAACCGTACTCTCTAGAATCACATTGGTAGATACTCTTTGTGAGACAATTCATATTACCAATTTACTCCAACTATCATAACCCATCCAAATAGACCAATATAAAAAACATTAATCCAAGGAATCTCTTAGTTAATCGAGGATCAGAACACGCTGGAGTTCGTGTTGATCTTCCAACTCCAACTACATGAGCCCCAAAAGTCATATCGCTGATCTAAATAACACCACAAAAAACATGAAAAAACTATATTAGATACTATTTTTTTCACGAACTATCCTGCAATTCCATCCTATCTGACACCTGAGCTGGTTGTCGAAATGGCCAAAATGATTTTCAAGAACCCCACATGATGGAGACTATTTTTGCTGCACCAATAACACATATTAGGAATGTATTTTTACCATAATAAATAATCAACACAAACCTAAAAAATAAAACTACCTTTCTTGATCAATAAAATACATTACCTAATTTATATAGTTTACTGGACAATACTAAAACAAAACTCAAACCCAAAAAAAGGGAGAGCTAATTACAAAATAGAACTCCCTAAAAAATAGGTCATCGCCTTCTTGATACCTCCCCAAATACCAATGAAATACATGGTAACAAGGAACCTGATCCTTGAGTTCCACCTAGATAAACCTTTCCTTAACCTGGGTGAAGAACATCAAGGATGACATATAGCTGAGGGTGTATTTAGTGTGTGAGATGGAGATATATAGGATACCAATAAAGAAGAGATTCCATGTTATTACATTAAAAGGACAATTAACAGTTGAATATTTTATTTAAATGATATGAAATATAACTTTAAACAAGGATTTTAAATTCAATCATTCTTTAAATAAAAATCATGAAAAAAAATTAAATAGTGCTTTAGAAAAAAAAACAGAAAAACAATTAACTATATAAAGCTATTACGAGAAAGAGAAGAAATCAAAATATGTTTAAATAAAACATTATAGAAATATTTTCCAACTTTTCAAGGAAATTATTTAGTCCACTGTATTTTGATGGTGGATATAACAAGTAGACTTAAGCACTATGAGAAGTCCATAGTACTAAAATATATGAGACCCTAGATCCTCATACATTTCTGAACAAAATAAAACATTAAGGATGTAACCAACATCGTTATCATGAATGATCCACTATAGGGGAACTCATACAAATGTTTAGTGGTATCACATCATCATCAAATATGTTTTTTAGTGTTTCCATCATTAAAACCTTATAGACATAACTGGGTTCATCATATTTTGTATCATCTAAATCACTAGTCCTATGAGACACTACTAGATACGTATGACTCTCTCAATGTGCTGAATTAAACATTAATGTCATTCCTACTAAAATATTACTCATTAAAAAATCATTATCATATCACTCCAAAACTATTTAATATCAAAAACATCAATAAATATAAATCTTTACAGAAAAATTATCTTTTTTCATGGGGAATAAATCCTAAAACCAAGTTTCACAGAAAATAATCTTCTCATCTCAGAAGTTATAAAATTTGGATAGAATTCAATTTTAAAAAAATGTAACATCATACCACAAATTATAATTAATATTAATTTCATACAATATAACTTCATTTATATGTAAAATATTAAATACACACCTTCTTGTGAAGAAATCCCCAATTTATCCTATTTATTAAAACTTTCCACTTTTCACAACAATTTTTTGCGTGAAATACAAGAATTTTCTATGAACTGTAAGTGATACATTTTTAATTAAAACAAAACAATGCCACATCTGATTAAGTAATTAAAATTAAATGAGACACATGAAAATTACACTTTTCCAGATAAACCTATAACAAATCCAAATTTCCCAGCAAAAAATAATTCTCCTTAATTTTAAAAACACTTTATAAATACAAAATGATTTTAAAACAATTAGTTATCATTTTACCCATTAATCCCAACAAATTCCAGTTCATTTCAAATAACAAATCTAATGTGAATATCCAAAAACATTCTTTTCTTTTTATAAAAAATCTAAAAAACACAAAATCACATCAAATCCACTTCAAATTCAATGTAATAATTTAACAAATCATTATGGAAAACAAAGAATAAATGGATTCATCCAATAATTAAAACAACACTGAATCACTATCCAAAAAATAACGATGGATGCATTGAGACGAACTGAAACATTACACATTAAATGGTGTAATCCTAAACAAGATCAAGCCAAGCATGAAAGACCTATCTCGCATCTTAAAAACAAGAATTATTTATAAACTCAAATTACACAAAAACATAGGGTTCAACTAAAAATGTTATTAAAATTGAGAGGATATATATTACCGAAATGATGGAGGAGAAGTGATATGAGATACTATGATAGAAATACCACCATGATTCATGATGAAATTGGAAGAAATGGAAACCATAATAAGTTCCATGGTATAAGGGGATTCACTACAATTGAGGAAATGAGGGGGGGGGATCACGTGAACAAGGGGAATAAAGAAGATGGAGGTGCTTGGAAGGGATGAAAAAGAGAGAAAAGAAAAAAAAGAAAAAAAAGAAAAAGAAGAAAATAATAAAAAAGTGAATAATAGACTAGAAGAAAACCCTATGAAATAATGACCAATTTAATACTAATAATAATACCAAAAAAACCCAAAACAATAATAATATCATTATTAATTTTTAGTATTATTATTAGTAAAACATTATATTATTAATACTAGATTCCATAAATTGTTGTGTGGCCATATAAGAACCATATTTTTTAAAACTAAAACCTATTTGAATGAATGCTCAAAAGTGAGACCCAAAATAATTAACAAATAAAATAATGTCTTATCTTGAGGTGTGATAGAGGAAATATTCATAAATTTACTTGTTTATTCGATACGAATATTTTATGATAAGAAACATTTTTTAGTAATTTAATATATTATTTTATATACTAGGAACGCCTTAAAATGCCTAACACTAGTTGGTTATCATTTAAATAAATCCCCTGATGCCACAGTAGTCTCATGGAATGAATTAGATGGCTATTAATAATTAATTTTTTTTCTCCTAATACATTCTAACCCTTATCTTTTACATTAATGATGTTAAAGGTATCATGTGTCTGGGAGAAATGACGTCTGATATTTAGCCATTTCAATCATTCATTGTTTACATTTTATAATATATGATATTTTCATAGTGATATTATATCTTTGTTCATAATAATCACTATTATTGATTAATGGAATTTTTTTCAGTAATTTACCATTCCATATTGATTATTTCATATTCAGTTATGATAGTTCTTTAAATAATAAAATGCTGTTTGTTTTTAGATATTTAATTGGCCAGTGGTTATTTTTTTCAATTGGTTAAATGGTTTTTGTGTGTGTTCAAGTAATTAATTTTCCACATTGTTCATTCTTTATTGACGATACATCATTTATTCATGATTTCTTCCTATTTACATAACACATACTGTGATTTTTAGATCACACATATTTTGTTTCCTTTACATAGGATTTCATGAGGTTAATTATGAATGTTATGAAAAGATATTATATATTGAATATGTTTTTTCTTGAATGAAATTATTATACAATGTGGGTATTTCTATTCATATGGGTATCATGTATTTATCTTGTTTACCAAGACTAGTAAACTATTTAGTCTATTGGGATGAAATTTACAGAATCTTATTTCAATGTAATAATGACGAAAATAACTCTAGGATACTCTGGTAGGGGTCGTTACATTTTACTTTTTACTAATTGATTCAAAACAAATCATCTTGTTTTTACCAAATATGGTAATTTTTCAATTTTTAAAAATGTGAAAAAATTAATATTTTATTTTAACAAGTATATCAAGATAAAAATATCCTACTTTCACGACCATTCAATTATTTTTTCATTACTTTATATGATTATAAGTTTATTTTTAAATTAAATGTATTACTTATCATTTCGGAAAAATTTAGTGTTTAAATTTGTGATTTCAAACTGAAATATGTACTTTACTCAAAAACCCTTCTAATTAATGTTTTAAAAGAATTTCAAACTATTGTTAAATCTTTTGAAGACAATTATTTTTTAGTTGGGATATGATCTCATGATACCATGATTGTTATTTCTATGGATGGTTTATGACAATAATGACAATAATTTTTTTAAATTCATTAATTTTCCTTGCATTATTCTATGAGAATTAATTAATTTGTTACTTATCCCACTTTTCTTCATAGGGTTATTCCTTGATGAAATGTTTATGAAACCCACTTCTCTTTCAAGGGTTAGGCTATGATGATTGTTTTATGATCATATGGAACACTAATGTATTAATATTATTATATTATTAGTGGTTTATTGATTATATATCCCTATATATCATTGGATAAATATTGATATCTCATGAGATAATCCTCACTGGAATGGGGAGTGAACACAATTCAGTAAGGGACTATATCCACTACGATAGTATTGGGAGTAAACCATTAATTTAATTATGATAGGATATTGAACCCAATCAACTATGACAATATTCATTGTGATCCATACCTACAAGAGAAATAATTTTCTATAATTGTGTTACTGAAATTTAAACATGTTTTCTGCCAATGTAATGCTCTCATGACTATTATTCTTGGATTAATATATAATTAACATCTTACTAACATCTAATTTTTATTCCATGAATCAATATTATTATTATTATATGTAGAATATGATTTTATAATTTTATTCTCATGTTCTCATACACTTATGTTCATGTTATTATCATGTGATAATTTATATTACAACATTTACCATTATGGTGCATCTTTCCTTAATCATTTATATGATTCCTTTTCCCTAGGTTATAAAGGATGTTATTATGTATGATATTTTTAAGATGTGATCTAGTTATTAATTGATTAGTGTGGAATGATATAATACACTAATTAACTACTTTTTTATGAATCGAAATTTATAAATAAACTAGAGCTATTATTTTATTACATGGGTCGATATTTTATATATGGAATATTATTACAAAAATATGTAATTTTTATGTTATAGTATCATGGGGCACAATAAACATACATATAGTATTAATAATCTTTTAATTTTTATTTATTTGAATGTATATTATATATTTTATGTGTTATCAATGTTAATTGATCCGAACATATACTTTATATTATAGATATTTAATTATATTGAAAAACTTCATAAAGAACGGAGGGTAGATTTATGATTTAGTTTTTTAGTCTTTACACAGGTAACATTAATTTTTATAGAAGATAAATGTCGGAAATTTTAGTCAATAAAAGTAACTAGTTTTTAATCATAAGTAATATTAAATATATTATCTATTATTGAAATATATATATATTATTTAATTAAAATTATTTCAAATATATATACATATCTGTGTGTGTGTGTATTGATATGATTCATTACATGTTCTTTTACATTTTATAAAAGTTTATTAAATTCCCCATTTATTATCTTATATGAAATATCTCAAATGATATGATGTAAAATTTTATATTATCACTAATGTAATATTTTTACTTAACATTATTTGTATTATGAAGTTTTTTGGGATCTTATGATTTGCATTGTGTTCTGATATCATATTATAGATTATATGGTATAATATTGTTTTTCAAATACAATATATAGTTGTTTATTATCAATGATAAAAATATCATTGTATTTTTATGTTTCAGGTTACATTTATTTGAATTCTGATATAACAAACACTGTATTTTTTTATGATATTATTTATTTCAAAATTACTTTCCCTTTACAAATATATTTACAACATCTATAGAAGTGTGAAGTGTTTCATAAATTCTATGTAGGACTCTGCATTCATACTCCACAAGATAATAAAATACACACTGAAAATTCTCTAAAATCATCTTCTTAATTATAAAGTAACTTATAGGTATATAGGGATAACTTATTGATTTTTTTTATTTTGAAAACCTTATATTCAATAGATCTAATTTTTTCAATATCATTTATACTATGATATTTTGTTTTTAATTTCATTTAATTGGACTATTGTTGTTTCCCCATAATGTGGGGTAATATCAATAATTATTTATTTTCAATTGTTGAAATTCCCTTCATCTATTTATTAATTGGATTTTATTTTTAAAACCAAATGGGGGGATAAATTTAAAAATACATTTTTTATCTGGTATATGTCTATATAAATGAAGATATATATGATAAATAGATGTTCATTGGGATATATTTGAAAGTGGGTTGGGGTGTCATATGGGGAGAAGATTGATCTATGTTTTCCTATGTTTTATCAATTTTTTAAAGGGGTGGTTATGAATAAATATAGTGCTTGGGAAAAAAAATATTGCACTGATGACTTTTTATGATTCTTCTTTAATGTTCTAATCAAATTTGTAAGAAATAAATATTCATTTTGTACTTCTAATAAGCATTTATATTATGTTTTCAATTTTATAAAAGGTTTCAAATTCAACTAAAAATGATGATAATCATTAGAAAATAGCTCATTTACATCCTTCTTTTTTGAAATAAAGATACACATGACTATGAACATGATATGAAATGAATATTTTCAATGATTGTTTTACTCTATATTATGAAAACATGGTGTCCATAATCATATGAATTTATGGTTCAGTTGCAGAGTGTGAAAAACCAGTGATATGATGTTTTGTGTCAACATTCATTTATTGGATTATGGAACATTATTTCAAAACAGTTTGATTTCATAGGAAGATGTAGTGTTTGGATGAATAAATTTATAATATAAAGGTTTTTTCTTCCGATTTCGTTGTAATTGAACATGGGGTTTGAATAATATAACATTCATATATGCATCTATAAATACAACTCATTAATTTGTACTTCAAAATTACATTGTGATA
Organism: Viscum album; assembly: GCA_963277665.1. Taxonomy (NCBI): domain Eukaryota; kingdom Viridiplantae; phylum Streptophyta; class Magnoliopsida; order Santalales; family Viscaceae; genus Viscum; species Viscum album. The sequence continues at coordinate 234,474 of CAUJRU010000849.1, read as the reverse complement.
CTAGATTAATTTGAAACATATTCTTTTTGTTTAAAGGTTTTCAATGTATTGTTGTAGAGGATGATTCTAGTTATTGTCTTTAATATTTTTTATCATTTCTAAAGAGATCATTTGTTTAAAATGTTGTCATTATAAATTCTATATGTTCCCTTATTATGATCATTGATGAAAACAACGGAAAATTCCATGTATTTTTTTTAAATAATTTAGGATTTCTTCAAGTGTGGGAAAAATTATGGCACGTGATTCCGAGGCACGGTGTCCTCATAATAAATTTATAATCATTATTATGGTACGTTCAGAAAATGTGCGAGCATCATTTTTTTATCTTTTGAACTAGTGCATAGATTAAAAATTCAAGGAAACCATTGAATCTACAATGCTGGGATTTACCTAAGGTAAAATACACTTCAACCATAGTAGGTCGGGAGAAATAGATAATTTTTGGACTTCATAGAAAAATAATAAAATAACATAACATTTTATTTTATTTCTTTTTCTACAGTAGATGAGTGGTGTCTTTAGGGAATAGTGACTTTTCAATCCAATTAATGGCTTGAATCTCGTTTATCTGTAACTGAACCTTTAGGGAATTAAGAGGATCATTCATTAAATTAACCTCATTAATTTCTCTGTGTGTTACTCACCTTTTTCCGTTCTTTTGTAGTTTTTCTCGGGGTGGTGTTTTGACACAACTTCACCAAAAAGGGAACCTATGGCGATTCAATGTGAGGTCTTCCACCGAAAGAGGACGTATGCTTGTGTGGCGATGATTTGGGATCGTTGAACGCCGACGAACTCACTCAGATGGGGACTGTCCTTCTTCTAATGATTGTGATACCTCTAACGATTCACGTGAAAGGAGTTGTCATTTAATTAAATAAAATCCCTCATTTCTTCTACATGTTATTGATTTTTTGGGTGGTTGATGCTGGATATTTGAAGTTGGTTTATCATTATTTTTAATGTGATTATTAATTTACCCTCACTTATTATATTGCTAAAGCTAAGGGCGTATGAAAAATAGAAAATTCATGGACCCTCCACCACTTGTTTTTCATTGATTTTTTTTTCTAATGTGTGTTGTTTCAACTTAACATAACCTTGATATCGAGAGGCTCTCTATGACAGAGGTATCCCGAGAGGAAGGCAGGCTTGTCTGTAAAAAAGAACAGACCACCAGAGTTCACCCGCTGGCCTGCAAGAAGAAGTGCCAGGGCTGGAGACTAGCGCAAGCCGATGGGGGCGGCGGTCTAAAACCACCAACCATGGTGGAGGGGCGGTGTCACGGTGGATGAGTGGCTTCGTAGTGGTTAGACATGCGGTCGTCCGCATCCAGAAGTGTAGGTGGAGGTGGGAAACCATTTTTCATAGTGCCGAAAGGTTTTGTGGAAATGTAGGGGACCCACTCACTGCATGTTCCATGGGTGATGAGGCGGTGTCACCTGGTGCAGAAAATAAAGGAGCTGAATGGCTCCTTTGAGTTTGTTGGTTGCATAGGCCACATGACCTCGTATGGGTCGCGCCAGCTGGGAGGCCGAGCTGCCGCGGCGCCTCCCAACCGAGGAGGGTCGGGCCGGTCCCTGGCCTAGTGGACTGAGCCTACCATAGTCCAGCCTAACCGGGCTAGGTCGGGGTGGCCCAGTCTGGGTCGGGTGAGGTCGGTCTGACCTGGTCTGACCAGACCCGGATCCCTCTCGGGCCCTGATACGCATAAGTTACCATATCATGCAAAGGAGACGTTGATTTGACGACTTGTCTATGGTGATGGTATCCTTGGATTGAGATGGTACATATGAGATACTCCATGAGTGTTTTGGAGAATCTTGGTGTATGGTCGGGTTGGATCGACTCTTCATCCAATAGGGCCCTCGGTACTAAAATGCCAGTAACACACATTCCAGGTGTCCGATTAATGTGTTGTCTTTTTCATTGGGACCCTTATGAAGTGGAAAAGAATTTATTTACATCATTGTTGGATTTTGTTCCAATTGAAATATGAGTGATGGATTGAGGATATTTTCACCCAGAATCAAGCGTACTATGAGGAGTAATCCAGTGGCTTGCTGTGAGGTTGAGGATAGAGTCAGATCATACAGGGGATAATACCGAGCTATCCTGTCTGGGTAAACACTCAATGATCATGTGTGGATCAGTACCAAGAGAAAATGTGTGGATCAGAACTTAGAGAACATGTGTGGATCAAGAGTATTCGACCCGACAAGGACCATCCATAGAGAGGACAGTCGGGGATTAGTGACATACCGATTCTCTATGGGTCAGATCCTATATGGGTCACCACTCAGTAATCCTGTGTCTGTCAGTGCATACCGATCCTATGTGGGTCAGATACTGTGTGGGTCTTGTGGGGGATTGTATCTATCGATACCAGGAGGGCCGGATCTTGTGTGGGTCTTGAGGGGGTTAGTACCTATCAATCACGTGTGGGTTAGACTCCATATTTTCATGAGTAGTGCCTCTCGACTGAAAAAGGTGATATAAATTCTCAACTAATCATTTGTACTTCTGTTCAATACATATACATGGTCTGAGATTAGTCATTTTCTTTGTGATTTGTGATTAAGATCATGTTTTTTGGATTTTCATATATGGAATTCTGAAAGGCCTTTGGGAGTATCGGTGTCCCTACTTGCTATTTTATACTCACACAAATAGAGGTTTCACCTGCACCTTGGTTTTTCTAGTGAAGATTACATGAATCTCAACTAAGATGATTGGAGATAAGAAAAGATGGAACAGAGAGGTGACTTTTGAAATGGAGAGCTATGGAGACAATATGTACCTATCATTCATGTAGGATCCATGGTGGAAAATCTCAAAGATGTTTTATGTTTCCTATTGTAGCTGTATCTTTTCATTTAGGACTGAATTCCTACCCCATTACATTCAATACATACCGTTACACTTATTTGGGGTTAATAGTTGTGGTATTTACTTATTCATCCATTGTGTATTACTTTTGTGTAGTTTACCCTGCTTGTGTGTGTATAGGTTTTGAGGCAATGCCTTCCCATTTTTGGGAAATTCCTTTCCGTTGCTATTTTTTAACACCTATTATATGGATTGTGGGCTTGGGTTAGTCACGAAATGGGCCTCAGGGGACGGGTCATGACAATGTGGTATCAAAGGAGTCAGTTCTACTGAAGATCTAAGACTCTGATCATTTTAATGGAGCAATAGTGTTATGTGTTTTGAGTATGGATTTCAGTTCAGGGATTCCAGTGTTGGTGCGCTGACTTACATATCAATACACCAGGTCCATGAATTTAGATTTCTAACTTAGTTCAATATAACACTGATTGTGTGTGTTTTGGAAATGTTTTTACATTTATCTCTTATGAGTCAGTCCAGCTGGTATGACTTATTGATCTTGGAGCACCTATTTATGATTAGGATTCTGCCATGTAGATAACCATATATGATTCCTGAGAGATTACATGACAATGGCCCACCGAGCAATGAGGATTCGGTGCAGAGACCTTTTACTGTGGTAGTACCTTCGGCTGGTGAACCAACTACACCACCACCCATTGGGAAACAAAATCCACCAACCCCACCAGTAGACCGTGAACACTGACTGAGTGCATTTAACGAGTTCCAGAGACATAGGAATCCTAATATTCAAGGCGAGCCAGATCCCCAGGAAGATGAGAACTTGATGGAGGCTATGCATAGAATTTTTTACTTGGTTGAGACACCATAAGAGTATATGGTTATTTTAGCTACATAGGCTTTTCTATGGAACAAAATGGATATGGTGCTGCCTGAAGATCCATTAACATGATGATGTGACCCTCACCAGGACGTATGTTGAGAGCCTCTTCTGAGCGGTGTTTTTTCCATCAACACTATGCTCAGTGCGTATCCCGGAGCTGCTGCACTTATAGTATGGCATCTTATCAATGCCCCAGTACTAGACGGGATTCACTGACCTCTCAAGATACTCCACCAAAATGCTATGTGACCCATTCTTTAGGCCCCACACCATTGAGAAGGGTCTCCAATTAAATATAAGACCACCAATGATATCATTGATTTTCCCAGATCATGTTGGAGTGATCGAGTGAGAACTTTTGGTGGAAAGATTCATAGCTGACTAGAAACTAACGCTGAGAGCCTCCACCAGAAAATAGGTAGACGATTCAACTAAAGGAGGAAGTATACAGTTGATGTAGTGGTCTAAGTAGCCCAAACCCCCTAGTGTATGACCCTTACATTTAGGGTCTGATGTGCATATCTCGTGAGGAAGAGAAGGACAGTTGGGAGGCAGACTGTGCTTCACATGCATCGGGAAGGTGCACATGGCTCGTGACTTCTCGACATGCTATAACAGCGATCAGAGGATGGTCGAGGGTCTTCCAAGGAAGATATTCAAGTTAGGAGGTTCGTAGTGTAGCGAATGATGTAGAGGAGTAGGTCGTGCAGTAGGCAGTGTGCGGTGATTTGAGGTTCTACAACCACCACCACCAGGAGGTCCACCTGACCATAGGGAGGAAGTGGACCTGGGCAAGAACATCTACAGGTAGTAGAGTCCTATGACCATGGAAGTATGGAGATTATAATAGGTACGATCTATATCTATTACACCCTATCTTCAGTACTAATAGACACATGTTCTAGTCACTAATTCATTTCCACGACACTCGTTCGGAGCACAAAGACTCTGATGGATCTATTTTCTCAAGTCGTGTGATGAGAGACTTCTATGGGTGAAGATTCCATGATTACATACTGGTTTCAACAGTGTGAGCTTATTCTAGGAGGTGAGAGATTCATCTAGTATCTCCCAATAGCAGTGTCGAGGCCTTACAACGTCATCTAGGTTGCGGACTATATATATCCATAGTATATGCTTAGATCGAGTGTTTTAGGTGCAAAGTGTGGTGTGTCCGCGAGGAAGGGATCAGGTTTACCTTCACCAGTGATAAGGAATCAATTACGGAACATGATGGATTATCTCAGAGGATGATGAAACCGATTTCTCATCGGTTGGAAAGACACACCCTTGGAGTAGTGTATGTGAGGTTTCTGGGTTATTCTATAGTGGAGGACCAATATGATGATGTCTTTCCTGATGATTTTATGGTACTACCCCTATATAGAGAGGTATAATTTTACATCGACCCATACCTTGGGACGACACTGATATCTACACTAGCATATCAGATGGCCCCCTGTGGAGATTCAAGATTTGCAGGTATAGCGAGAGGACTTTCCTAGAAAGTGGTTTATAAGGCCCAGTGTTTCTCCATGGGCATTACCAATCTTGTTCTCTAAGAAGGTGGATGGGATCTTTAACCTTTTTTTGGACTATCGGCACCAGTACCAGGTGACCATGAATAACATGTATTGACTCCTAATAATCAATGAACTCTTTGACCATATTAAAGGAGAAAATTTGTTTTTGAAGATAGAACTCAGATCAGAAAATCCTCATCTTAATGTACGGGACGAGGATGTACCTAAGACAACCATCAGATATCGGTATGAACATTACGGGTTCATAGAGATTCCTTTAAGCATGAAAAATTATCTAGCATAGTTCATGGGGCTCATGAAATGGATCATTCATCTATACCTCGATCACTTTGTGGGGGTCTTCATTGATGACATCATGGTATACTCGGCATTAGAGAAGGACGACTCCACACACCTTCAGATAGTTCTGGATACACTCTGACAACACAATAATTATGGAATGCAAACAAAGTGAATGTTATGGATATAGGAAGAATGCTTCTCAGGGCATGTTATCTCGGATGCTGGCGTCAAAGTTGATCTAGAAAAGATAGATGCAGTGCTTTCTTGGGAACCACCTAAGAGTGTGACCAAAGTTCGGAGTTTCCTGGGATTAGATTGGAACTACCAGAGATTTGTAACCAACTTCTCTAGGGTAGTGAAACCCGGTTAATCCTTGATGATGAAATGGTATCCTTTTATGTGGACAGAGAAGTGACATTAAGGTTTCTATAAGTTGAGGAAGAGACTGAAGAGTACTCTAATCATGAGGCTACCTGAAGAGGGTGTTGGGTATGTAGAATACTATAATGCATCAGGGACTGGATAGGGTTGTGTCCTAATGAAATAGAGAGCAGTCATTGCCTAAGGCTCAGGACAATTGAGATAACCCATGAAAAACTATGCTACCCATGACCTGGAGTTAGCAGTAATGGCCTTTGCATTGAATATGCGGTGACAATACATAGTGGGTGAACGATTTACTATTTTCTCTGATAACAATAGACTTAGTTATATATTATCACATACATACTTAAACCTAAGACAATGAAAATGAATTGAGTTCCTCTAGGACTATGACGTTGATATAGTCTATACTCCTGTAAAAGAGAACATAGCAGAAGATACACTAGGCATGAGGTTTGTCCTATTGTTTCTGAGTGAGGCGACAGAGCAGTTACCAGCATTGCGGATATCACTTCTGGATAGAGATGGAGAATATTACATCAAGTCTATGAACATTAATCCCCTACTTCTTCAGTGAGCTTAAGAGAAACATCTTGGGGATGTAGACTGTGAGGCCCCACGTGCTCATATTTCCTCATGATATCCACCTGATAGATTTTTCTAAGGTGGAGAGAACGTCGTCCCCTTCAAAAGATGAACTATGGTAGTTGTGATTCCTCTTGGGATAGTGTTAAGGGAAATTCACACATCACATTTGGCAGTACATCTAAGAGTAGAGAAGAATTACCAGGACCTCCATTGTCAGTATTGGTGGATATGGATGAAGAAAGCAGTGGTATAGTTTGTTTTCTGATGCTCAATTATCAGCAAGTGAAGGCCAAGAATTAGGCACCAGCGGGTTTAGCTCATCCAATTGAGGTACCAATGTGGAAGTGAGTTGGTATTTCCATTTACTTCGTAACAGGGAGACCACATACGTATAGGGTCCACGATTCTATCATGGTGATTATTGAATGACTCACCAAGTATGCCAGCATCCTAACTATATGATACCCGGGATCAGTAGAGGTATTGGGATGCCTCTATGTGTAGGAGAATGTGCTACATCAGGGAGTGTCATTGACAAATGTTTCAGATCATGATGCATGCTTTACATCCTTATCGTTGAAGGTATTGCAGGAGGCATTTGTAACTCAGCTAATTTTGAGCACCACCTTTCACACTCAGATAGATGGTCAGACGCTGTAGACCATATTGACACTCGGGGGTATTCTTTGTTCTTGTGTCCTCGATTTTGGCCACATTTGGGAGGACCACCTACCACTGGTTGAGATTTCATACAAAAATAATTATCACTCCACTATCATCATGGCAACGTTTGAGTCCCCGTATGTGCGACCATGCAGACCAGCTCTTCGCTAGACAGACCCAGGGGAGTCAGCACTTACAGGTCCAGAGCTCGAATATGACACCACTCGGAAGGTTCATGTCATCAAAGAGAGGATGTAGAATACATAGACCTAGAATAAGTCTTATGAAAATAAGATACATAGAACCTTGTATTTGGACGGGGGAGTCCATGTCTTACTACGGGTCTTAACACAAGGGGGATTATGTAGGATTTGTCAGGGTAGTAAGAAAACTCTGTGGTTCATCAGACAATTCCATATCTTTAATAAAGAATGTTAGGTGGTGTTCCATGTACCAATTCCCCCATAGATTCACTGGGTGCATAATGTATTCCACGTGTCATAACTGAGAAGATACGTACATCATCCATCACATGTTATCGAATGGTTGAGCAAGACATCGATGATGGGGTGATGTTTACAGAGTTCATGATAATGATATAAGATTTACATGATATGTTCCTTCATGGGTGGTCTATTACACTGGTGTAAGTTCATTGGAAACACAGGAATCTCAAGGATAGAACACGAGAGTGGGAGGCTCAGATCTGTCCTCAGTACCCCCATTTATTCCCATTGTTTTTTATAGCTTTCGGGGAAGAAAATACCTATGGTGGGGAGATTTTTAAGACTAGAAAATTCCATGTAGATTAGAGTTTTATGATTAGTATTCTGTTAAAATTGAAGGTGTGTGATTCTAATGCCCGTTTTTCCTGAAATGAATTTCTGAAAAAAAAAATTATGGTACGATCGGAAAACGCGTGGGCAGTGTTTTCTATCTTTTGAACTGCTGCTCGGATTAAAAATCGGATTCCACCATTGAATCTGCAGCACTAGGATTCTCTTAAGGTAACCTTAATTTCCACCATAGTAGGATGAGAGAAACAATTAAATTTTGGACTTTAATGAAAATTATAAAATAATGTAACATGTTATTTTATGTCTTTTTCTCCATCGGATGAGTCGTGGTGGTGGGGACCAATGACTTGTCAGGGAAAATAATGGATTGATTCTCTTGTATTTATAACCACAATGTTGGGGAATTAATTGGTTCATTCATTAAATGATCTTTATCAATTCCTCCGTTTGTTACTCGCATTTCCCTCTCTATTTAAGTGTGGATCAGGGTGGAGTTTTGACATGGATTCAATAAAAAAGGAACCTCTGGTGAAGTGACACAACATCTTCCACCAATGGAGGACATAATATTGGGTGGTGACTTTTAGGGATTGACGAACGCCAATGACCTCACATTGAAGGGGACTCATTATCTGCCAATGATTGTGATACATATGACATTTCACGAGGTAGGGGTTTTCATTTAAGTAAGCATATTCCCACATTTCTTCTCTTCATTCTTGAATATGAAGGTGATCAATTATGGGGATTTGAACAGGGTTTATCAGTATTTTTAATGAAATATATAATTTTCCCCCACTTGAAATAATGCCAACGCAGAGGGAATGGGCCAAACGAACAAGGCCAGGACTGTCCGCTGAATTTTTTTCATTGCGTTCTTTAGAGGCGGTTTGTTCCAATTTGAAGGAACCTTGAAACTGTGTGGAATTCAAAAATTTAGGCATCTCATGAAGACATTAGGTGCATCTGGAAGGATAAATGCACCCCCAAAGATAACCCGGTGGCCCGTGGAAGAATTGACGGTGTGGCAGTGTTGGCGAAAAGCGTCGACGGATGAGGGTGGAGGCCAGCATCCATAGGCCGCGATGGTGGTGGGGTGCCTCTCGGCATTGTAGTGGTCAGAAAGGCGGCCGATAGCAGCCAACCATAGAGGTGGAGGTAGCCCTCCATCGCACGCCGCCAATGAAGGATCTGAACGGCTCCTTGGAGCTGTTCTGGTGTAGCAGACCGTGCGACCATGTGTGGGTCACCCTAGCCGGAAGGATTAGCCACCGTGGCCCAAGCCATTTGGGGCGAGCCATTCTAGTATGCGGCCCAACGAGCTGATCCCACATGGGCCTAGCCCATCTAGGCTGGATCGTGCAGGTTGGGTAGGGCTGGGTCGACCCTGGTCAGGTCGGACAACCCGATTCTGGTGGGGTGACCCAGATTAGGATGGAACAACCTATGCCAGGTTGGGGCAACCCAAACCAGTTCAGGTCACCCATGACCAGGTCTGGTTGGCCCAGGTTAGGTCGGGTCGTCACGGACACGGTCGGTCGGCATCGACGGGGTCAGACCGGACCTAAACCCCTCTCAGGCCCTAATATGCATAAGGGACTATATCCTTCGGACAAGACATACTTATGATGAACCATATATGGAACTGGGATCCTTGGATCGAGACAGTCCTTTTGCGATACTCTGTGATTGTTTTTGAGAATGTTGGATTATGGCTAGGTTGGATCAACTCTGAATCAAACCAGGACCTCAAAACTAAATTGAAAATAACATATAGACCAGGAGTTTATTTGATGTGATTTCTATTGTTTTGGGACCCTTATTACATATAATATTATCAGGTTACTTCTTTATGGGACTTTTTTCCGGTTTAAATAAAATAGATGTCTTGAAGAGCGATTCTCCCATAGTCATGCATAATATAAGAGGGAATCCAGTGGCTAGTATTGAGGTGGAGGTTGGAGGAAGAAAATACGATGGTTATTACTAAGCTATCTTGTGTGGTTCATCACCTATTGATCATATTTTTATCATCACTAAGTGATCCTTTGTGGATTGGCACCTAGCGACCATGTGTGGATCACCAATATGTTACCCGATGATGACCAACCTTAGATCAAACCCTCGTGGACTGGCGACATACTGATCATGCGTGGGTCAAATCCTCTGTGGTTTATTTCTCTGTGATCCTATGTGGGTCAGTGCATAACTATATTGTGTGGGTAAGATCATGAGTGGTTCTTGAGGGGGTTAGTACCCATCAGCTTTGGGAGGGTCGGATCATATATGGGTCTTTCGGGTGTTAGTACCTATCGACTCAGTGTGGGTGGAGCCTGTGTCTGTCTTGTGGGGGTACGTTACTACCAATCCTATGTATTTCAGACATAGTATGATGATAAAAATATTCTCTCGACAGAATATGATATTCTAGCCTCTCGACTAATCACATGTTATTTGGTTCTTTAAATATATCTGGTTTGAGCTGAATCTTTTCTTTTTTCTTTGTGATTGAGATCATGCTTTGTGGTTTTCCATTTGTAAAATTCATAGTGTCGTTTGGGGGTCTTGGGATCCTTACTGGGTATTTTTATACTCACCCATCCATGGTATTCTCCTCCACTATGTTGTGTCTTTTAAAGATGGTGAGCAGCTTTGCTGAGACTATAGAAGCCAAGACCTTGTGGTAGACTAAGGTGATGGGTGACATGGAATGATGCAGAGATGTTGTAAAATGTACACTTCAGTTAGGATCCTTGGAGGATGATCATAGATATTTTTTCAATTTTTTATTAAATTTGTATCTTTTCAATTGGGCTTGTATTCCATCCCTTTTACTTTTAGTACTTACTATTTCACTTAATTCTCCTTACTAGTTGTTGTCACGCCATACTCTTTCATTTTGTTTTAGTTTTTTGTAGTTTACCCTACTTGTGTGTGTATAGGAATTGAGAAAATTCCATCTAAATTTTGGGAAATTCATTTCTAGGGCTAGTCGCCAACCCCTGGCATATGGATGGCGGGCTTGGGGTAGTCACGACACAGGCACTGGGGGACCGGTCTTGACATTTGATCTCCCAACCACTATATCAATGTTATATTAGTGTGTGGATGTGTGTTTTTTTCCATTTATAATGTTTCATAGAGATGTAGGGCCAGGAATAATCTTTTCCATCATGTTGACTATATGATTTTGGGGTTAAGATTTCGATGCTGATTTTGGTTTCAAAGAAGCTTTTTCTGGATAAAGATATGAGTTTCCAAACATTATGTTGATGTCTTCTGTTATAGGAATGTGATAAAAACATTCATGACCAAGTCCCCCTCACTAATTTGGGTTAAATAAAACACATCCTTGAATGGAGGTATTAATCCTTTAAATGAAATTTTTCTTTGTTAATTAATACCACATGTTGTGTATTATTTCCACTATGCTTATGACTTTTATTCTTAATATTTTTATGCTTATTTTACTAAATTTTTATGAGTTGTCTTTTTTCCCTATTTACTAGTTCTTATGTATGAGTTTATCATATGGTCTAATGTATCGATATAAAAAATAATAGAGAGGGTGTGAATGTTTTATGCTTATTCATTATTATAATTTAGTCATCATTATAGATTTATGTTCCTTGATTATCATATAAAACATCATTAAGGGATTCCATTATTTGATGTTCTAATAAAATGTGGAACTGAATACGATAAAAATCATTAAAAACACATTATTTTGAAATTTTAGTTTTACACTCCAAGAATCTCAATTAATATAGAAATACATACAATCTCCCACACCCACAAACACATGCAAATTTTGTTTCCATTGATGCCATCACATGAAACCCTACATGTCGTGAGGACTATTAGATATATTTTGTAAGAAACGAATCAAGTACCACAGTATGGATGAGTTATATTAAAACCATTAACACTACCATCATCATTTATGCAATCTCTTGTTCTATCCCAATACCATCATTTGTAGTAGAAGTCGCAGAGGTGAGATTGACTTGTATGCCTTGTCATCTGGAGGTAAACTATTTTCATAAACCCTATATTTAGTTCTTGCGACACTACATTTATATTATTTTTATCATTACTGACATAGTAATGTGTACTAGACCATCTCCTTAATATGTATATATATATTATGGATTAATTGTTACGTTATTATAGATATGACGAAATAGTTTTCATTTTGGGTCACCAGATACAAGATTGATGTTGTTGGATATTGGTTTTCCGCTATTCTATGGTCTTATTGGTTCTATATTGTTAATGTATTCTGTGACACATTTAATTTTTAGTAATTTCTTCATTGATTTATTGAAGCATGGAAAAACTTAATCCCTTAGAAATGAATAACATGTATGTTATAAAAATAAAAAATTATTTTAGAATAAATTGATTAATCATGATTGATTGATAAACAAAATTATTAATTGAATGATTGAATGATATAAATAAATAAAATTGCATAATGTAAACGAGAGTGTTTTTTTATGGAAGTAAGAATATAGTTCATGATGGGGCCCATCTTCCTAACACCTCAGTCCCATAATTTATTTGTCTCATTAAATTAAGGGTATTCAATATACCAAAACATTCTATTCACATATGGTATAAAATAAATGAAAATACAATATGAACAACATCTTTAACGAAAAATCTAGAAAACACAACAAAAAAGAACCCCTTAACTTTTTAAAGGAATGTAAAGAAACAATTTCCCTCACATTAATGGAAGTGTGAACCAATATTAGAAAAAATTGGAAGAAGATAACATATAAAACAATCACTTTTATGCTTGTTCTTATTTATCTCAATAAATATAATGAACCCAACATGATAATTTCAAAAAATAATAGAGAGATTTGGATATTACAATTTTTTAAAACACTAAGAGAAAATATATTTACACATAAAAGCACTATGAATGAAATTGAACTCGATGAAAATAGGAAAATTATTTTCAAGGGTTGTCAATAATATTTTACAAACCCTCAAAATGACTCAATTAATAGTCTTCTCTTATTTATGTAATGTTATGAAACAATTGTTAATTAATACCTTTGTTGATTTCAATGTTCAATGTATTTTTACAATCATTTGTTTATGTCCACTTGATCAATTTTAAAATAATTAACTCAACTAGGATAATGAAATTATTATAAAAATAAGAAAAAAATAGTCATAATATTGTCTCATAATTATTGAGAAAAATAAATATTATTTATAATACTATCTTTTGAAATTAAAACAATTTGTAAAATTAAAAAATTTAATGAGTTCAAAAAAATTACATAATTTCTAGTCATTGGTAAAACAGAAAATGAAAAATGTTTCATTTTATAATATAAAAAATACTAATTTTAAATTTTTCTAATATAATATACAACATTAAAAATCATTGAAACATTTACAAAAAAATATTATAACACAACATTAATTTTGAAATAATAAGTATAATGGAATCGGGCCAATATAATAAAATCATACAATTAAAAAAATGTTACTACAAGTTCATGTATAAATTAAAGAACAAAATTACTCTTCTTGAAGAAGAGATTGAGAAATTAAAAAAAACACATTGAATAGATTCTAAAACATCAAATATAATTAATGGAATCATTTGAAAAATTTAAAAATTGGAAATAATCAAGTAGAAACTGAAAATATTGTGAAAACATTGAAATAGTTAAAACTGGAAAATTTCAGGTTTTATAAAATAATAATGTGTAATTATTTGAGCATGTGTAATGGTAACATTAATTTTTAGAACAATTAATAATGTTAAGTCACAATTATTATGGTACCAAAGGGTAGGATGTAAATTATTTAATAATCTTAATGGAAGAATTCATGCCACATAAAGGTAACATAAATTTATATGTCTTGTGTATGGATAAGAATGAACATATGTAAAGGAAAAATAAATACCATGTGATGGGTAAAGGGGGACTAAAATGTTTTGGAAGATTAAAATAAACTTTCATATAGGATAGACATGGTTAAACAAGAAGCTGAATAATAGTAAAAAGTGAGTTACATAACAACTAAACCAAAATAAAAAAGCTCACAAAAGTGTAAAACTAATCACATGTATGGGTAAAAAGGAACAAATGAAAGAGTAAAAGTTAAATTTAGATAATTAATACTCAATGAAACAAAAATGAAATATATATATAGAATAATATGAAACAAATAATAAAATAATAATAATTAAAATGAATAAAAAAACTATTCAATTTAATTAATTAAAAAATTTAAATAACATTAATCCAAAAATTGAAATTATAATTGATAGTATATCATAAAAATCAATACATAAAATAATCGAAATAGAAAAGACCCAAACCCATAAAGGGTTCATTTTTACTTGTTGTTATGATCTATTGAGGTTTTATAAGTAACTCATATATCCATTCTGTTGCATAATGAAATCTTAATTTTGATTTCATTAATCTCAGTTGACATGAGTATACAATAGATGAATATCAATGTTATTTTGATTTCCTTGTTTTATTATTCAATAAGACAGTAGTTTTTATTATTTTACGGATTGTTATAAATCAATATATGGAAATTAATAGGAATTCATTCCATCCAAATCGAGGGACTATGATGTTTTTATTATGTTTTTTATGTAATAGTTTAATTAGAAGATAGGAAATAAAAGGGAGAAAACTAAAATAAATAGTACATGAGATGAATTTATTTCCCTCATGTACAAGAACAAAGCCAACTCTAGAATAAAAGATTCGTTTATCAATTGTTGATATAATGCTAGATCCAAATTTCAAGCCTTATCCGGATAGATTTCCTAGTTCATTTAGTGTTGTTTTCTAGTATGTTATTAAGTCTGATTTTTATGCTATGGTGTAGGAATATTTTCTATTGGAATAAATTTCCCAAGGGTTCAGTTAAACAAAATTAGTTTTTATTATCTAATTTATTATCTATATTTTCTGAATAAAAACACGCTAGTAAACAATGTAACATTAATAATAAAAAATTAGCCACTATTATGATTAAAATACGATATATAAGCGTACCAGGATGGATATCTAAAGGGAAAGACAATTTAGTGTGTCTCTAGATTGGAACAAGAGATGATTGGTGATTTAGAATTTGTAGTCACTAGGTTAAATATAGATGTCCAACTAAATGATAATAAAGACTATGACCATCTCAAATAGTCTTTTATTATCATAGTCCATTATTCCATGGGGTTCTCTACATTGTGTATATACCATCCCTTTAATTTTTGTTTCATGTTGCGGATCTCAGTCGCTTTCCTAGAAAATAGATATTTATTTTATTAAATCCTTTAGGGTTGAATGGTTTGGAGACCCATTATCTCTATTACACTTAACTCTCATGAAGAATAAACACAATAGATATATAAATAATATCATCCTTGAAGGTAATGTTATTTCTATTCAATTCACATCTCACATAAACACATTCATCATTTAATGTTTACATACAATTAGTTCTTTTTTATTTACCGAATCTAATAATAATTTCAAGGATTCAACAATATCCTTAGTGAATACTTCAGGTGGATTGACCATCTCACAAAAAGAGATATGTGCAGTGTATTATTTATCTTGAAGGTTTTCAAAATAATTGTTAGAGCCATTATGTCTAATCTAGGTATTCTGTAAAGATATTTCCCAATTTAGTATCAAGTTAATCCAATATCCCAAAAAACTACTACACATTGATCATTTTAAAAACATGGTTGAATTAGTAACTGACTATATCACAAATTGGAAGAATATGTTTTTATCTTAAGAAGAGAGGATAACAATTGTAAATAAGGTACTCTCTTTAAAACACATGCATGTGATATCAGTTCACAAAGATCAAAACTCTATCATCTCAAAAATTGAGAACATCAAAAACTCATTAATTGAGGACTTTCATCCATAGAGTAGGTAGAACTGGTCATCTTGGGCCATTCAATGTTGTAAACACCGTAAAATGTGTTCCATATACATTTTTGTAGAGTGATGATATGATTCTCACATAGACAAAAAATTTCACAATAGTAATGATTTTTTCAACATATTAGAGGAAGATTCAGGACAAATTTCTATGTTCTAATACAACTCCATACATATGAATATGTGAAATTATTAACCCTTCCAGGAGTTTGTAGTGGGACTCCAAGATCAAGGATGAAGAGGTTTCAATTGATTGAATTTTATTTTCTGGTATTCATCCTAGAAGACTTGGTGTATTAATTATATCAACAAGTTTTGATATCTTTAAGAGTATTGATTTGAACAGTCACTAACCCTAATGGGATTTAAGAATCAGATGTTATGGGACTCAGAAGATGGAAAAATTTTATCACGAGGAGCTACACGAAAGACCTATGCGAAGGACTGTAGTAGTATAATTTTTTCACACATACACCGCAAACCTGCATGGAGGACCTGCATGGAGGATCTACGCAAATAACATCCTTTCAACCAGGCCCCATCGATGGCTATAAATAGGTCTCTTGGGATCCCCTTTTTAGCAGTGAAAAAACATGGAAGAAGTCCAAGTAATCTTATTGAGTAGAACTTTCTCCAAGATTCCCCAAATTTTCTCTAGTATCTTTATAAAACATGATGGAAGAGATAATTAATTAGGGAAATTTTGTTCAATGTCCCATCATGGTCTAGAACACATGGAGCTGTGTGGAGCACGTACGCAATTGTAGAGACCCCAAACATGACGTACATGTACATTACAATACTTTTGCGGAATACATAATACATAACATAAACAAAAACAAAAGGACCATAATAGTTTAGTGTCTTCGGAAACTCGGAACATAATATTCTAATCATGGTGAAAGTTCATCAACATCTCCCATAAAGATCTTCACCATTTGTTTTCTTACCTAAAACCTTTATATATATCCTGTGTAAAAGAAAACATATAAAGGGTGACCTCAAATGATCAGTAAGGGTAAGCATGCAAAAACTAAATCAAACAATTTACATTTGAACATAAAAAAATGAACATAGTGATTAAACACCGAAATCATGAGAAATTACATAAAAAATTGCAGTACGTAAGGCATAGATCACAATAGAACATCAATCATGATAAAATATCCCGTAAATAAAACTTTTAATTTTGGAAAGACATTATGCAGATGATATGATTTCCATAGAATCCAAGGCATTGCTTCCAAGACCATCTTAGGGGTCAAAGTCCAATACTGAACCGAGTTCACTCCTCATTCCAGTCCTGTGTCACTGAACCGGAATAACTTACCATTCCAGCCATTTCTATGTCATGAGATATAAATATTTACCCAATGCATTGGAGGGAGATATAAGTCCCACCCATCTCATTATGAAATCATTCTTACTTGTGCCACAAAATAAACATAAATCATTCCTCATAACACAAAGAATAAAAATCAGTTTCATAAACATCATCCCATCATAACATAATCCATATAAAAAATATGGATATCATTTCATCATAATAAGAATCAAAACATGTAAACAATATATACATTATAATTGAAACATAAACATAATAAATAATGTCGTCTTATATGGAAAATAGTTTTGATAAAACACTTGAAATGAATTCTTGAGGAAAATATCCTTTTATTTTCGAAATCATTTTATCATCACAAATTTCTATTCAATTTTAAAAAATATGACTTTGTTGAAAAAAATTATGAAATTGTGTAGAAGAATCTTCATGAAAATTAGGCATTATAAAACCGTAAAAATCCGTTCATGCCGTATAAGTTTAAAAAAACATTCTCCTTACACTTTTGTCAAGAAAGACAAAAAGTACCTCGTATGGTAAAAAAACAAAGATTCATTCCATACGATGTGGTAAAAGTAAACAGGAGTAAAAATGACAATAAAAATATAGGAAAACATTTTTAGAAGACATGGACATGGATGACAACAGTAACCTAAGTAAATACTTATGAATTAAAAATCTCGGATAAGGGAGAGATTGGAATAGTTATCACTTGCCTTATGTCCAATTTCTTCTATATGTGTCTGAGACTCTTGTATTGTGGGTTTAAACATATTATTAACTTTTAATAGAACCATAATAATATTTATGATATCATATATGATTTAATTACGACTTTATATTATACGTTCATTTGTCAATTCCATTTTAAAGCACCGTTTTGGGTAAAATCGTTTCATTTATTGTCCATGTTTTGACTTGTAATTATTAATATGATTACATAGAACTTGATTACTTAATTACAGAATATAAAATTGATTTATATATAATATATATTCATAATATACATATATATAATAGATAGATGAATGGAAAGAAATACACCATTCATGGAGGCGATAGGTCGTACGTACGCATGAACATTGTTTTTCATTTCCTTATTGAATTGAATAGAATTAAATAGATAACATACATATATATATATATACATAAATCCAGTAAAATTTTTATGTCATATATTTCATGATAAATTATTATATATACTTTATAATCATTCTTGAATTGATAACATGGAAAATGAATCTCATCGCATCGTGGAGACGGTAATTCGTACGTACGCACGAGCGATGATATCGTTCCCATATGTATTGAATGGAATTTGAGTGGATGATATAACATCTTAGAATCTTTATGATGTTATAATAATCATATATAGTTATTCTTTTCACCATTTTACCCATCCAAGTAAGGTGGTGGTGGAAAAACTGATTACACCATGGTGTGGAGACGGTATTTCATACGTACGCACAGGTGGTGATTTCGTTTTCCGTAAGATGAATAGAAGAGGAAATAGGGTTGTTTCATATTTATAATAAAATATCAGTATATTAGTAATACTCATTTTATTACTTTATAATGAAACAACTATATAATAGGATGTTATAAGAAGAAATAAACATGAAAGAGTCGGTATAAGAGATTGTCTCTTCCTCAACGCACCTCCTTTAAACTCCTTCTAAGGGCACTAGAGTTGGTCTTTTGAGAAGACCAAGACCTCTATGATATTACTAGAGAGGTTGAGAAGAGGAATTTTTAGGGATTGTCCGAGCATCAGAGCTCAAAAAGGTGTGAAGAGAAGAGGGAATCTATGCCCTTTTTATAAGGGAGGAGAGGGGTACCTTTGGAAAAACTTAAATTATTATTTAATAATAAAGTCATATTCGGTTTATAATAGATCCAAATTGATTTATTTCCAATATAAATTGGGTATGGGTCGAAATAATATCAACCAATAGGTTTTAGACAGGTTTAGGATACTATTTTTACCTTATCATTTAGATTTAACTCTAAGTTAAATAATTTAACTTCTACCATGTCTTCTTGTTTTCTTACACTATATGGTTAATAAACATACTATAAAAATACAAACGATCCCAAAATGGTTCATTATTAATATATATAGCCTTATATATGTCCTTTTATTAATCCTTATATTTTAATGAATATAATAACAATTAATAATATAATATTTTAAAAAAAAACCATTTTATGTAAATTTTGACACTATTTGGTAATTGATTTTTGTGAAAATCATAACAATAAGATTAGTTCGAACAACATTACTTAATAACTACTAACATGTCATAGTAACCTATAAAATAAGTGTAATTAATTAAAACTCACAAATTAATTTTATTTGGGTATTTATAACATCAATTATGTTAAAACTTCATTAATAAGGTAATTACTGCATCATCATTGTGTCATACATAAATCAAATTATTTAATGTCTAAGAATTATAAATAAAATATAATTATGTAGGAAATCATTTTAGAATTATAATTAATATTTATAGTCGAATTTATCTTATGAATAACCCTATATTAATAAATGTTTTAGTTATTAAACTTTGATATTAACTATTTTAACTCTTCTTTAAATAAAATAATAATAAGTGTCCAAATCTAATCCAAGTGGACCTAAAGGGTAATATTTTATCCCTAAGGTTGTTTTGGGTCTAATTACACTTATCCAATAGAATTAGTACATGTGTTTGGGTAATAATAATATTGTTTTTACCCTTAATTACCCTATTTACTTTTCACTGTGGTAATTAAAAGTAAAAAAGATATTATTCACAAAAAATTATTTTTATCTTATTGAAGCAAATTTTACTCCTTTGTATTAACCGTGAGACTTGGATTTTCGAAATTCCACTCACAGAAGAAGTAAAAAAAATGTATGTAAATTTTCAACTTCTCAAAGGAGGTGGGTAAAAGACAACGAAATGTTCAATAATATTTAAATATATCTAAAATTTTTATAAAATGACTCCAATGAATTACATTGAACTTATATAGGTATTATGTATAAATTTTTACATAAAATAAATTTATATAAAATAAATAATTATATAAATAAAAATTCAGTTTTTAAATACTAACCCATTGTTTTCATTATTCATCAAAATTTGAAAGTTTTTAGGAAAATACCAAAAATTCACCCTAGGCTAATTTCGATATTCCAAATCCGAAAATGAAGTCCATTATGAAAGATAAAATTTATAAATATCAAAAAGTGGGTATTAATATTCATAACAGCTAGTTTGTAATAATATTATAATAATATCTCGTTTAGTGAAACTCGGTATTGAAAATTACACACACTATTGAGGAAGGTATTCATTGTGTGTAATGAAAGCCAAGTGAAGGCTTCATGTTGTGAAAGATCCCTTTGTTGTTGCGTATAAGATAATGAAAACTTATATTATATATACATTAAAAAAATCTATACTTAATGTTGCGTAGAATAAATTTTACAAAACGAACATGAAATTGTGTGTAACACGAGCCAAGAATAGTGTTGCGTATACTAAAAGCTAATAAAGTGTTGCGTATAGAACAAGATAATTTTTTTTTATCGTATAGAACATGAAATCAATGAAATTAAAAAGAATAATTCTTATAAAATCTTGGGCTGTCACATTCTACCCCCCTTAAAATTAATTTCGCCCTTGAAATTCATAAGGGTTATAAATGGTCTACTACTTGAATGTTTCTTTCATAGAAACCCACATTGTAAAAAGGAATACTAAAACATAATTTTAAAAAGGAATGTTAGATTCATAATTGTCACCCAAAGGTACTCAGCACTGGGTTTCCACATAGGACATCATAGGTGAAAATATGGATATGGAAGGGAAATATAACCATCAACATCTGATGAAGAGTGGTAGAGGACATGGCTATGAAAAATCCAACAATCAAGAAGCCATAAATTTTTTATGATATAACGTACCATTTGATTCATCAGATATAAGGCTACTAGGACAACATTTCTGGTTTTCAAGGTCATTTCCCTAAGGTTGATGAAATTGGAATTACAAGAAATAATTTCTTGATTTTGGTACAATCACACCATTGGTCGTTTATTGGACAATTTCTAATTCATCTCTTAATGAAATGAAAATGAATTTTTCATTCGTGAAGTGTTAGAATATCATGCTATATAATGATAGGTCTTTCCGTTTGTTTCTATCGCAAAACATTTTATACAATTTGTTAAACATACATAAGTACATCTATAGTGAGATTAATCATATATGGTTCCTAAAATGGACTTATACTTCATCTATCATAGCGCTTAATATAATAAAACTAGATTATACTAACCAGGGACTTCCTGTAGGCCAATTGTAGGTGATAAAGTCCTGTCACACATTGGTTGTGGGTTTGATTCCCACAGCCTTGTCCGACACGATGGGTTGTCGCCCATCCTGAATGTTTTCCTTTTTCTAAAACTACATTATTATAACATCCCATCAATAATATCAATAAATTTTTTATCCTTAAACAATACTAACTTATTTACAACATAATCCAATCCAATCTTTAAGATTATCTAAAATACTTCTGTCCAATGTTATAGTATAAAGAATATGATTATTAGAAATTTCATCAAACAAGCATGTGAATACCCTCATTTATCCCCAATATATCACATGATATATCATATTGGTCACATTCCAAACATGTGAATTAGTAAATCATGTATTACCATAGAACCTTAGTGGAAACATGAGTGCTATCAAAATTTAACTCTTTCCACATACCAAAATCCCAAAATTTCTATATACTCACACCATGATATAACTTTGTCCACATATCAGTGATGAGATCATTTCATTATCTCTTTATCACTTCATTACGCGTATTTCATCTTCTTTCTAAAAATATTTGAATAACCATTCATGGTTACTGGTACCATTCATCATATACTTTCAAAAACTCATGTAAAGACAATAATGTAACAATCCTTATATTTTTCTTTATTCCATAGTACTATTAATTATTCTTGATAAACATAAAATCATTCCACTACCTTCTTAAACCAATGACTGAGCTTCATCATTTCATTAATCTTATATATCATTTGTAGTCTCTTCATCATCATCCACATAAATAATACCCATATGAACATGCTGATTCTCTTCATGAGATTTTCCCTTAGGGAATTGGTTTGCATAATTCCCATACATTTCACATTTAAAACATTTAATTGTTTTTGATGTTGTATCAATGCCATTATCCTTGTCCATCGTGTTATCTGAAACCTTTCCTTTGCACGTACTGGATTTGGGTCCTTCCTTTAAAAACCCAAAGCATCTTCCAGTTTCTTCAAAACATTCTCCTTGATGCCCCTTCCCACATGATTTTCGTGTGGGGAATTGAACTTTCCGTCCACTATGATCTTCATGAAAGTCTATCTTTCTCTTATTAGATGAGTTGGGATACTTACCAATGTTGAGATTATTGATCATATTGTGAGATTTATGATTATTCATAATAATGATGTTTTGACTTCCAAATCCAATTTCAATTGGTTTCTCATGAATAATATCATTCCATTGTCCATCATATCATCCATTATCTTGAATCTACCTGTTTCCAGCCATTTTCTAAATCCCAAAAAGAATAGAATGAGAGGAACTAATAATGCTAGGAAAACAACAAAATAAATGGGGAGTACTTTCAATATATAACATCTTAGTTGTAATTCTATGACCTTAACCATAATTCTAGGACTATAACCTATACGTATAATTATCCTTAGGGACATCCCTAGACATACCTTAGAAATATCTCTAGAGATTTCACTAATGTTTTGCATCCTGGTTTCTAAATGTTAACTAAAACTTTCCTCTGATAACAACTGTAACGCACCAAAACGTGATGTACATGGACAATAAATTACTTTTGCATTATACTTAATACATTAAAAAAACAAACACAAAACCACTGTAATAGTTTAGTGTCTTTGGAAACTCGGAACATAATCTTCTAATCATGGTGAATGATCTTCAAAATATCCCATAAAGATCTTCCCCTTTAGTTTTATTACCTAAAACCTTTCTCTATATCCTAGGGAAAATAAAACATATAAAGGGTGAGCTTAAATGCTCAGTAAGGGTAAGCATGGAGAAAATAAAACAAACCATATAAATTTGAACATAAAAACATCAACATACTGTTTAATCATCGAAATCTAGAAAAATGAAATAAAATATGGGAGTACATAAGGCATAGATCATAACAGAACATCAATCATGATAAAATAGCTTGGAAATAAAACTTTTAATTGTGGGAAAACATTAAGCAGATGATATGATTTCCATAGTATCCAAGGCATTGCTGCCAAAACCATCTTAGTGGACAAATTCCCTTACTGAACCGAGTTCACTCCTCATTCTAGTCATGTATCACTGAACTGGATTAACTTACCGTTCCATCCATGTCTATATCATGAGATATAAATATTTACCCAATGAATTGGAGAGAGATATAGGTCCCTCGCATCTCATAATTAAATCATTCTTACTTGTGCAACATAATATACATAAATCATTCATCATAACCCAAAGAATAAAAATGGGTTTCATAAACATCATCCAATCATAAAATAATCCATATAAAAAAATGGATATCATTTCATCTTAAGAAGAATAAAAAAATGTAAATGATAGATACATTATACTTGAAACATAAACATACTAAATAATTTTATCTTAGATGGAAAATAGTATTGATAAAATACTTGAAATGAATTCTTGAGGAAAATATCCTTTCTTCTTTGAAATCATTTTATTTTCACAAAATTACATTCAATTTAAAAAAATATTTCGTTAAAAATAATTATGAAACATTGTAGAGTAAACTTCATGAAAATTAGGCATTATGAAACCATAAAAATCCATTCATGTCATATAAGATAAAAATGACATTCTCTTCGTACTTTTGTCGGAATGTCAAAAAGTACCTCATATGGTAAAAAAAGTAATATTCCTTCCATACAATGTGGTAAAAGTAAAAAAGATTAAAAATGACATTAAACATACATGATATCGTTTTTAGAAAACTTGCACATGGATGACAACAATAACCCTAGTAAATACTTACGAATAAACAATCACGGATAAGGGCGAGATTGGAATAGGTACCCTTACCTTAGGTCCAATTTCTTCCATATGTGACTGATACTACTGTATAGTGGGTTTAAAATTATTATTAACTTGTAACATAACCATAATAATATTTATGATATCATATATGATTCACTTGAAACTTTATATTATCCGTTCATTTGTCAATTCAATGTTAAAGCAGTGTTTTGGGTAAAATATTTTCATTTGTCGTCCGTGTTTTGACTTGTAATTATTAATATGATTACATAGATAATGAATACCAAATTACAAAATATAAAACATTATTTATATATAAGATATATTCAGAATATTGATATATATAATTTATTGATAAATGGAAATAAATACACCATTCATGGAGACGATAGGTCGTACGTACGCATTACATTGATTTTCGTTTGCTTATTGAATTGAATGGAATTAAGTAGATGACATTCATATATATATATATATTCACATTATTGTGTCATATATTTCATTATTACTTATTATATATACTTTATAGTCATTCTGGAATAGTTAATGTGGAAAATGAATCTCATAGTGTCGTGGAGACGGTAATCCGTACGTACACACGAGCGATGATATCGTTACCATATTTATTGAATGGAATTGGAGTGGATGATATAATATATTAGAATCATTATGATGTTATAATAATCATATATAGTTATTCTTTACACCATTATACCCATCCAAGAAAAGTGGTAGTGGAAAACTTGATTACACCACGACAAGGAGACGATATTCTGTACTTACGCACGCGTGGTGATTTTGATTTCCGTAGGATGGATAGAAGATGAAATAGGGTTGTTTAATATTTATTATAACATATCAGTATATAATTAATACTTATGTTAATATATTATAATGAAAAAAATAAATAAGAGGAAGTTAGAAAAATAAAGAAAGTTGAATGAGTCGGTAGAAGAGATTACCTCTTCCTCAACGCACCTTCTTTAAAATCCTTCTTAGGGTAATAGAGTTGGTCTTTTGAGAAGACCAGAACCTCTATGATATAAATAGAGAGAATTAGAAGAGTAATTATCTGGGTTTGTCTGAGCTTCAAGGCTCAAAAGGGTGTGAAGAGAAGAGGTAAGGGGTGCCCTTTTTATAAGGTAGGAGAGGGGCACCTTTGGAACAACATAAAATATTATTTTATAATAAAGTCATATTCGGTTTATAATAGCTCCAAATTGATTTATTTAGAAGCTAAAGTAGGTATGGGTTTAAATCCTCTCAAAAAATAGGTTTTATAAAAGTTTAGGTTACTATTTTAACCTTATCATTTAGATTTAACTCTAAGTTAAATAATTTAACTTTTACCTTGTCTTCTTGTTTTCTTACACTATATGGTTAATAAATATACTATAAAATTCCAAACAAACCCCAAATGGTTCATTATTAATATATATAATATTATCTAAGTCATTTTTCCGAACCTTATATTTTTAGTAACATAATAACAATTAATAATATAATATTTGTTTTAAAAAGTTATTTATGTAAATTTTGACCCTATTTGGGAATTGATTTTTGTGAAAATCATAAAAACATTATTAGTTCAAAAAATTTATTTGAATCACTACTAACATGTCATATTAGCCTATAAAATTAGTTTCATTCATAAAAATTCTCAAATTATATTTATGTGGGTATTTATTACATAAATTATGTTAAATTTTCATTAAAAAGGTAATTACTACATCAACATTGTGTTATAAAAAATAAATTATTTAATTTATAAAAATTATAAATAAAATATCATTATGTAGGAAATATATTTATATTTATAATTAATACTTATAGTCTAATTTATCTTATGTATAACCCGACATTAAAAATGCATTAGTTATTAATCATTGATTTTAACTATTTTAACTCTTCTTTAAATAAAATAATAATATGTGTCCTAATCTAATCCATGTGGGACTAAAGGGAAATATTTTATTCCAAAGGTTTTTTTGGTCAAATTACACTTATCCAAAAGAATTAAGACATGTGTTATGGTAATAATAAAATCATTTTTACCCTTAATTACCATATTTACTTTTAACCGTGGTAAATAAAAGTGAAACGTTACTATTCACCAAAAATTATTGTTATCTTATTGAACCACATTTTACTCCCTGATATTAACGGTTTCTCTTGGAATTTCTAAATTCCCCTCACAGAAGTGGTAAAATTAATTTCTTTGTAAATTTTCAAATTCTCCTAGGAGGTGGGTAAAAGACGGAGAACAGTTCCAGAAAATTTTTATATATCTAAAATTATTATAAAATGACTCTAATGAATAAAATTGAACATATATAAGTATTATTTATCTTTTCTTACATAACATATATTTAAATAAAATAAGTAATTATTTAAATAAAAAGTCGGTTTTTAAATAGTAACCCATTGTTTTCACTATTCATCAAAAAATTAAACGTTTTCAGACAAATACCAAAAATTAACCCTAGGCTAATTTCTATATTCCTAATCCAAAAATGAAGTCCATTTTGAATGATAAATTTTATAAAATTTCAAAAATTGGGTATTACTATTCATAAGGGCTAGTTCATAATAATATTATAATAATATCTCATTTTGTGAAACTCGGTATTGCATACAACAGACGCTATCGAGGAAGGAATTGATTATGTGTAATGAAAGCCAAGTCACGGATATGTGTACTGAAAGCTCCCTTTGTTTTTGCGTATAAGATAATCAAATCTTATTTTATTTATGCATTAAACAAAATCTATTCTTAATGTTGCGTAGAATAAATTCTACAAAACGAACATGAAATTGTGTGTAACACGTGCTAGGAATAGTGTTGGTTATACTACAAGCTAAAACGATGTTTCATATAGAACAAGCTAATTCTGGTGTATGGTATAACACAAGACATCAATAAAATTAAAATGAATAATTCTAATAAAATTTAGGGTTGTTACAGCGACGCACATGTATGAAATGGTAGGACGTACTTGCACGACATTCCAGCACGACGCACCTACGTGACACACCAGTGAGACACCCCTGTGTGACGCACCAGTGTGACCCACTAGTGAGACACACTTGCATGAAGGACCTACATGGAGCACCTGTTCAGAGCTCCTACGTGACACACCTGCACATATCACCTACGCGATGCACAATGGCAGAGAAATTGTGCAGCCCTATTGGTCTATAATGTAGGGTTTGCGACCCCGCACCTCTATTGGGATCATTTTCGGGCTACGGTCCCAACCTTCTTGCCTGGACCCTTCACATCTATCACATAACCCCATAAAAATGGACAGTCCCACTATGAACATCTCTGGTCCAGTCGATGAAATTTTCCATTGTTCCCTTTATGTCTCCCAACATCCAACATTAGAATGCCATGATTTGATACACTGCATCACACTCAATGAAAATCCTTGAGTCGACTTACTATTTTTGTTTCCTTTCACATGATACTATTTCGGATTCACTTTAAGGACTCCTAGAGTACCTTGAGTTGATAAAATCCTCAAGAAACTCCTCGTACTTCATCACCTAAATCTTATGCTAGGTTAATTACAAATTGGGAATCCTCATTAGGAGTAAGCACCAACCAATTCTCAAATGGGAATCCTCTTTAAAAGTATTCCCTAGCCAATCCTCAAATGGGAATCCTCTGTATGAGTAAGCCCCATCTACAGCACAATGTGAATCCTCTTTAGGCATGAGCCACAACCAAACATCAAAAGAGAAGCTATCCAGGTGTAATCCCCTAACCTTCATTCATTCTTCATTTCATTGGACCCTTGTCCAATGTAAAGTTAATAGAGGGAAGTCCCGTCGCCTAACCATTTTCCACCCTAGAAACCGTAGGTGCGCCCTCTTCCACCAGCAGAGGTGGGAAGGTGTGTGTCATTTTTGAGTCTTTCACATTCTCTTGTTTCTCACACTGAGCCAGATTCAAGTAGTCTTAGAGATTTTTGAAGGGTAAAATATTTGTACAAACAACCATGGTGAAAAAATAAAAAGAACTCTATTTCCAACCATAATTGGGATACATAAGAGGCCATCTCAGGGCCCAAGATCACTGGATAACTTTTTTCGGAATCCAACCCTAATTCCATTAATCTAGGAATCCTCTTTAGGAATAATCCTCAAATTAGACCACCAAGATAATTATGTCATCCATTTTAGGAAGTAATCCTAACTCATTTCTCTCTTTTGACTCTAATATTCTATTAGATTCATCAAACTACATGGGATTTTAATCCCATCCCAATGGGATACGTAGAAATACTCAGTGAGTGTCAAACCCAACACATCAAATCAAACTCATTCTCCTTGGTCTATATTCCCCATAGTGTATAATCTTACATGGAAACCCATATTCATTCAAGGTTCTCTGTTATTCTTAGGCGTAATTCCCACACTAAACATTGACTATGAACCTTTATCTTATATGTCCTTACAACATGTCAATAAATTTTATGGTTAGGTTTTATCACATGACCTTAAAAGGTATGATGTGTCCCATTAAGTTTCATCAAACCATGAGGGTTCTGATTCCTTTCACAAGGATACGTAGGTAACTTATTTAATGGGTACAATCTCCATATCAAAACAAACAATCATCTCCATGGAGAAAAAAATTCTAGATTTCTCTACTCTGGGGCATAAATAGTCAGTATCATTAAAAAGATTATTAAAAAATATCTAAATAATATATGAGAGGATACCATTCATGGAAAACCAAAAATACATAATGATATCTCTATTAATGAAGAACCTTGAATACCTATTGGTGATTCAAAATTGTACACATATTAATCAGTGATTGAAAAATCCATGGGAAACTAATGTGATAATTGGTGAATTAATATGGATTCATGAAATTATAGTAAATTTACAAAGAGAGCCTTGGAGAAGACTATAATTCTGCCCCAAAGGGTGTGATGAGTCTATCCTCTCATCCTCTCAACCAATGAACTTTCATATGTATCGTAATGTTCAAACATAATGAATTCCTACCTTTGGAAATAAGGTCCCTTTTAGATAATGAATTGTTGGATGTTTTTAGTTCCACAAATATATCCAATAAAAAATACTTGGAAGAAGTGATTTATAAAATTAGAACACACATTTAAAAGGAACTACCAAACAATTGAAAACTAGTAAGATATGGATGTATTAATGTTAGGATGATTAGAGATAATATGTGATAAATGCATGGGAAACTCACCCGGTACATCTTGGAGGGCCAATTTTTATGGGTTATATTCCCTAAAACCATTTATGATAGTTTATAGGGGTTTTGTATAGAAATGATTATGGCCTTGTGGGGTGTAGTTCAGTCCTAACTTCCACAAAATGAGAGTAATCGTCGTTAAATCATTGGTTGTTGTGATATTAGAAATTTCCATAAGAATTGGTTAGGAAATCAGGTAGGTTTCCCTTGGTTCCCTACCCATAGAAATATCTTCAGGGAAGAAAACATATTTCCAACATTGCTTTTGATAGTTTTAAATAATTAAAAGCATGATGTCTTCACTTTTTTTATCATGAATACGGACCCAAATTCATGCATCTTCATTGGTTCCACATTCTGTGATTTCAATATTAATGATTAATGTAATATGTTACCTATATCAGGTGATCACGATAGTGGAGAGATATGCTGTGGAAAAAATAAATCTCGGTCATGTTTAACATTCATGTTTGGCATATCATGAAAACGATATTCTCACTAATGATAATTATAAAAGAATTTTCATTCATATGGATTATGGATGTGTGTGTTTAAGTGAGTCTAAATATAAAACCATGAGGCACTTATTATTCGGGAGTTGATGTGTAAAAATCATCTAGTTGGAGTTTAGATGATTCACATGATACACATCTTAGGTTCCTTTGAACAACATCTTTCTCGAATAACGGTGTCATGATGTGGGTAATAACACATCTACGAAGAAATAGAATGGGGTGGTTCTTACTGAAGGATGTTGGATTATATGAAAAGAAAGAAAAGGGTCTCCAATTTAATGTATTAGCAACTCAATTATGGGAATGGTATTTAAAATAGTAATTTGGATTATCAACTGAGATCATATTATCAGGAATGGAATAGATGAAACGACTCATCATTTCCAACAGAATGTTGTGTGTATCCTGACTATTCACTCATCCCACTCTCTAGGATAATGGATTATCTTGTATCCTCATAGTAGTAGTATAAAATATAATATAGATGGATTTTAATGCATGGGAGTTATTTTGGGCGATGTTTAAGTTCCTGGTAATTTAGGGTTATCATTATATCAATCACATATAACATTGTATTTGGAGGCTCCCTTCGGATGAAGTAATGATGATTCTTATGGGGTAAATTAATTTCTCTTATAAGGGAATATGAATTTAAATGATCGAAATTAATTATCTTTTCTTGTATAACTCTTTTAATGACATATGATAAACACCATGGGCCATATCCTATTAAATTTTTAAGTGTAAAGGTATCATCATCACCACCACATTAATCATTCACATGTTGAATAAGGGGAACAAAGAAGGTAACTTATTCCCCGATAAGGTTCCCTAAGATGGCCCTATCACTTATTTAACTTATTTATCTTTGATGGGATACTTTCCCATAGAATGTGCAAACATTATTTTTAGTGGTTCACTAGGGAATCACAATTTTACTCCACCCTTATATATTACTACACCCAATAATTCTTACATTTATATAATTTTTTTTTGTGTATTGGAAATTATGGTAGTCATTTGGAATTTTTTTGTTGCATTATCATTTCATTGATTCAATTTTAATTTTTTTTCTATGTTCGTTTTAATTTTTTTAGGTAGGCACTCAACATAGTTGGAAAAAACATTTTCTAATCGTAAATATTATATAGTTCCTTATATGAGCATACAATTAAATACAATAAATAAATAAAGTATATATTTTTTTGTTTGGTTTACTGATTTCATCCTTCCAACCTTTGCTTACATTATTGTATGGTTTTTATATTATCTCATGTTTCTATTTATTTTTCTATTTGGAATGTGATATGCATTTTTTTGGATTAATGTAGATTTATTTTATATCAGTTTAATGAAAAAATGATTGACCTTATTGATGGGAGATGCAACTTATTGATTTTATTGAAACATTTCAATACATGGTGTTTATAACATCGAGGAATTTTTTTATTATAGTGTTGTTTTGTATTTTGGTATTGATATATCATTTCACTAAAATTTATGAAATAATTTCTTGTCATTATGTTTCATCCTCTATAATTTTTTGTCAAACATTGTTATCAGTGTGTCCTTTATCATGTTTAGTTGCAGGAACATTGTTATAATTGATTTTATATTCATGTAGCTACATGTAGAAAACTATGGTTTGGATAAATCTCAATGAATTTAAAAAATTAAATTCCTTTTAGGTTTTATAAGTATATTATAAAATTTAATTTTCATTTTTACTTAGAGGCCTCTACTAGGAGATAATTTAAAAGAATGGTTCCATGAATTTTTTTAGTTCCCATGATGTCTATTCTAAATACATTTCATAATATATCATAAAACAACTTTTCCATAGGAACAATATCATCAATGGTTTGGTAATTTTGAACCATTAATCTATGGAATTAAATTTTCAAATGATTTTACAAAAATATTATAGGAATTTGGTGTTGGGGGGATGATGACCAATCTCTATAGCATGCATTTACTGAATTTGGTGAAGATATATCTGGTATGGTTTTATTTTTTCTTTTTTACTGCAATTGTTATATTATTTTAGTAATAATTTATTCCATAAAATTTAACATTTTAGAGTTCATAGTTATATAATTTCACTTCCTAATGTATAAAACCTTCATTATATATATATATATTATTCCATATTATATTAATTATTTAATAGAATTTCATAAGGACTGATTTTCATTTCAACATCTGTTCCCATTGTCGACACATTTTCTTATGAATATAACAGATGCTACTTTTACAAACTATTTAATGTTGGATTCAATGTTTTCCATGTTACATGTAAGTGATAGATACATGGAATTCATTAATCTGGTTGTTTCTATTTTTGCATGTGATATTATAGATTGGGTGACTAGGAAGTCTAGATGGTTTAGGTTTGTGAACAATGTCTCCGATGAGTCTTCAGGTGTATCCTATCCTTTAATGGATGGAATGGTCTATATAAAAAATAGTAGGACATTTTATTTAGTTTAAATGTGTTATAATTATTTTTTCTCATAATTATGTTGTTATTAAATGAATTTATAATATATATATATATATATGTGGAGAACATTCCCATTGGCTATGGAAATGATCGACCCCATTCTCCTAAATTATACATCAATTATGGTGGCCATTATAATTATTGTGGACCGTATAGTGGATGATATGGATGTAATATAGAAAATTATGGAAGTCATGATATTGTAATTTATGTAATTTATGGAATTGATAATGTCTATGGTGGTAATTGAGGCCATGGGTAGAGTGGAGAAAGGGGCAGCTATGGAAAAAGATCCAACAAGAAGATATCAATGGAAATTGTGAATGCCTTGATTATAATTTTATTAAATTAAATAGTGTCTATATTTAGTTTTTAAGAAACAGTAACATGTTAATATATTTTTGGATTCTTAGTTTTTTAATTTTCCTATGTTATTGTATTGTGATCCAACATTTTTCATACCTTTCCCTCAACACAAACATTGTTCCAAATGATAGGATTTTCTACCACATTTGTCACATCTTTATGACACTCATTTTGAGGACCATTGATGTATTATATAGGATTGTATCCCTTAAAAAAATAGATGAAGGTAATTTGGTTTTAATAAATGTTCCTAATATGAATGATTTTATTTTTTTTCAAAATAAACAATGTCATTTTGTTTTTTAAATATTCATTTTCCCATTAATAGATGATAATCGTAAATAATTTATTGAATCATAATTTGATTTTTTTGATATATTTTATTTTTTAATGATGTGGATAATAATTTATTGACATATTAATTTGTAAAAAGGTTTTGTGGATGTATGCCTATTTTGAAGATGTCTAAATTTAAAAAATTTCATATTTTAATGTTTTATTCAAACAATTCAAAAGAATTAAATTATCTTGATTTAAAATGGAATGAGGGATTTATATTTTTTCTATTAATTATTAGTTTTTAAGGGGTTTAGTCGCATATTTATTTAATTGTTTTATAATGGAAATAGAGTTTTATAATAAGAACATGATTTGTAATGTTTGATTTATGTCATTTTATTTTTTTAATATGTTAATCTAAATAGTTTATGTTTGGTTTTTTGAATGTGGTTTGGTAGTAAAATGGTTTTTAATTATCGTTGTCCCTTTTTGTTAATCTGACCTAGTTTGTTATGATAATATCAAACATGGTTTTAAATAGAATCAAAACATAGAGATTCTAACCAATGATAATGTTTCTATAGAGACAAACTTCGACATTGGAGACTATGTGGTACTAAAAATTTGATATGGTTTGAAAAAAACATGTATAGTCCATTTCAACTATTAATAATATAGAAATAAATTATTGTATTTTGTAAAATATTTTAATCTAAAATAACTATAAATATTTAGGTTTATAAAATTACGGAAGAGTTGAAGGATGAAGGAGTTTCTTGATCAAGGAATGAAATGTTATAACAAAAGATATAAGATTCATTGCAAAACAAAAAGGTGTTAGTGCCTAAAAAATATATTTTGAAAATAAATTATAAAATTAACCTCCCAATGGTGACATATATTAAGGAATTACATGTCATTTATTGAATATGGATTTAATAATATAATACAGTTTAATATGGATATGAATCCCTTTTGTAAAATATTATAACAAAATAGATAAGTTTCATTACAAAAAAAAAGTTTTTTGTGCCTCAAAAATATATTTTGGAGATAAATTATAATTTCCAAGAGTCTAGTAGGAGTATGCATATTCTTTGAGAAGATATATTTAAAACAAATATATGATTATGACAATCAACTTCCAATAAAAATACACAATACATATTAAAGGTGTTCTGGATCTTTTTATTAACTAAATACATTTATATAAAAAGATATATTTAATTTTTTTGACAAAATGATCTCAATGAAAAATTCTTATAGAAATTTTTGAATATGAATATCATTAAATTAGGAATAATTATTATTTAAACCCTGGAAAATTATAAATACCATCACATTAGATGTTATGAAGTAAATAAGTTTAAATATTAAATTCAGAGAGTTGAATATAATGATTGTGAATCATAAGGATTATAAATAATAACATCACAACTATTCACAACGATTTAGTTGGGGGGGGGGGTTTACTAGATGGTCACACTAAGATTTTTCATGAAATATTTAACAACCCAAAATTTTATTAATGTAAATTATTTTTGATATAATTTAATGTATTACTATGTGAAATGGTTATATAACATATGCGATTCTTTGTTTATATGAATTTGGATTATTAAAATACCATTACGAATTGTGACCATTAATAATATAGTCATTTAACAGTGATCAAATGATTAGTATAAATATAAGTCTTTAACAAATCCAACTTACATAGATGAAAGAAGTAATGGCCTCGTCTAGTAGACATTCCCAAAATGAATCTTATTTGATGGAGACCGAAATGGAGGTGGAATCATTGGGATTTTCTCTAGAAAAAACCCATGGTGAGCTTTAACACGTTATATTTGAGTTGAACCACCTATGTGATAAGTGGAAGTTGATATAGATTACCACCCGAGCGGTGTTATCTTAGAATCCCCAATAGTCTTTCACCATCACACATCTTACCCATTGGTCTTGTGAAAGTGTTATAAGAGGTTATATAACTAGACCAAAGCACTATGATTATGTGGATTATTATTGTATCTAATAATGAATACATATTTATTTTATTATTTTTACATTGTAAATAGTTTTTAATGTAAATATTGTATTAAATATTCAATTAAATAAACTATTTTGATGAATTAATGTATTTTTTAATTAAATAATATTTTAATTATCTATTATTTCTAATGTAATTTTCTTATTATATAAATTACCTTATAATTATTATGAATATGATTGTAATTTTTTTAAGGTTTTCAAGTTATTTTTGACAACACCCATTAATTTTTTATGTATTTCGGTTTTAATTTTAAATGTAAAAATTAAAATATTAATCAAAATATTTTGATAAAATAAATATTATTTTTTGAATCTAGTTGTCGAAATTATCTAGTGGTGAGTTTTTCATAATTTTCTGAGACAGTCGAATTTTTGGATAAAAATATAATATTGTTTAAATATATAATGTGTTTTATGACATCATAATGACACAATAGTGATGTAATAAAATACTATAAAAATTATATTCGGCCATTATATGTTTTAACATTAATATAATGTGATTTTTAGTTTTTTAAATTATTTTACAAAGCCTTATTGAACCATTCAGGACTTATAGAAAATTTTATCTTATTAAATTGTTTTCCTAGAGAGTGTGACTAACCTCCACATTAGAAACCATATTATTATAAGGGTTCTAACATTGTCCTTATAAAAAAAATTTTCCACTCCCCTTTAGAAAAACCCATGGAAAAAACATGGTCTGGTTTGCAGTTTTGATTAGTTTATTGTGTGGTGTCCCAAACAAAAATTATAATGAATTCCCTCTCCTTTCCTATATAAACCCACCCATGTTCCAACTTACTCTTCACTCAAAGCCATTTGAGTTCATCAAACCTCTTCCCTACTCTCTCTATAATCCTACCAATTCTCCCCAAGCTCCCAATATGCCTCCCTCAAGCCTATCTCAAGCCTTTGGGATCACACACCCTAGTAAGGGATTTATTCTACTTTTTTTGTCCAAGATTTTTTAGTTTAAATTACCATTGTATTTTCAATTACTAATTTTAGGGTATGATTTAAAACCTCTGTAATACATACCTATTTATGTTTTAATAATGAGATGCCCCTTTCTCTCTTATTAATTCCTTCCATTTACACTAGTTACTATGCTGAAATTTTGTATGGGATTCCTTCCTTTCTCAATTTATCCAATTTCTTAATATTTTTATGCCCTTTTATTTTAAATTATAAATGATGGGATATGATTTATCACCTCACCCATACTTGTCTCTTTATTTTATAATGATGATATAACCCTTTATCTCTCATTAATTCCTCTCATGTACACTCTTTACCATGCAAAAATTATATATTTAATTTCTCTCTCCTCTTATAAATTCTTGAAACATTTTTGTATTATGAATCTAAATTCCATTTAATTAGTTGGTAAATATATCTATATAACCTACATACTGTCTAATTAATTTAAATATAATGAGACACCCATTTCTCTCTAATCAAACATTTTTATGAATTTTTATGTCATGTCGTTACATTGCCAAACATGCACCGCGATTTTCCAAACCAAAGTCATTGTGTAGTGAATACCATGCCAATTTATTTATGAAGTGTATTAACAATTATGAACATTTTCATATTGATGTAATAGATTCATTGAATAATTCTACATTCCTTTGTCATGGAAAAAATTATGAGCTTTAATGAATCCAAATTTTATGATCTTATAGCACACTTATGCATGAAATGAAATATTTAAGAAATGTGTGCCCTGATAGTGTTCCAAAGTATTGGGTAAATATTATTATCATGATATGTAAAGTGAAATTATGAATTAATAATCATAATTCAAGTGAAATGATGATTTACTCATGATTATTCTAGTTTAATTAGGGTTTAGTCATGCTACATGTGCAATGAGCCTTGTCGCATGCTAATTCCATGTTAAGTATTGTTGGAACATTTCAATTTTATGATAATCATGCTATATCCTACCATGAAGTTCATGTACGTTTATTATCCAATGATATTCCTATTTTATAACTTATAATGAATTCTTCATGTTATTACTTGTTTTATACCATACTGGGGTTTATAGCTAAACCTTTTCACTTGTATGTCATCAGGTTATCCCATGCAATGCTAAGAACGAGGGAATGTCATGGGAATGTAAAAGAATGTTTTCAATAAATTTGTAGTGTTGTTTATGTTTTATGTTGTTATGTAATGTTCAAAAGCTCCAAAGACACTATAAATATCTATTTTCCATGTTGTATCATGTGAATAGTTTATGTAATAAATCATGTTTGAGTGTGTAATAAAAAAAAGGGTTGTTATAGTTGGTATCATAAGATACGTTTAGTAATTTTTGGGATTAGGATTAGAAAAACCTTGTGAGAGACTTAGAGATAAGACTAAGTACGATAATAACATCACTGAAATTAGGTGGGTATTGAGTAAGTTATTTTTCATGAAAATACATCTCTGTCGTGATATGAGCAGGTAGGTGGCTCTAGAACAGATGTACCTAGGAGTGAATACTCTAACAAGAAGTTTTAGGATAGACCCGAGGTACTCTGGTACACAAAAATGGGTCATGCTTACACTTGGTTATGTCACTCATGGGGTATATTCTTGGGTAAATTTAAAATATTAGTATGAACCATTGTTAAGGGAAAACGTACCCTAAGAATAAATGTTAGAATGTGGATCATGGATAATAAAGATTGAAGCCTATATATTCATATGTTATGGAAATATATGTTTTCTATAAGTACATCATTTTTTTCTTTAGATTACCCTTTATGTGTTAATCTAAACATTCCATTTATTCCAGCCAATGGTTATTAGTAGGAGTACATAGGCTATCAACTGATACGAAGATCAATATGATGATTATTCTAATGAGATACCAAATCTGAAAGGAGTAGGAATAACTAAATTTATCACGAAACCCTCCCTCTAAACTAATGATATTAATAGAAAAATTTATCAAGAGGAATAATCAACCCCCCCCCCCCAAGAAAGAACAAGTCACTATCGAGATCTTAATGAGACAAAATGCCTCCTACTTTTAATGGATCATATGATCCCTCAATCATCGAACAATGGATAACCTCTATTGAAAATATATTTTACATCCTTAAAATTTATGAAAAATAGAAGGTTCGTATGGATTCTTATCATATGGAGGGTTAAGTCGATAAATGGTGGACATTGGTCAAAAATATGATGCCTTAAGAGGAGATCGAGGCATTGGAATGGAGTGATATCTGGAAATTTTTTTTAGATAAATATTTTCCGCACACCCTCTGTCTTAATATGGAAATTTAATTCTGTTCCCTCAAGAAAAAAATGAAGAATCTGTCAGACCGTACATGGAAAACATCACAAGGCTTCCATGATATGCCTCCGTCTTTGTTGTTACCCCCGAATGCAATGTTGGCCACTAATTTGGTGGGATGAAACCTAGACTATTAATTTCCCTAGAGATTTGTGTCTTTGACATATAAGAGTAAATATTACAATGTTCCCTCATTTAAAAAATGGAGATAAGATAATATTAGGGGTATCATGGGGAGAAAAAGCGTAAGGAGGACATCAATTCAGGCAGTCCATGGGATAAACACAATGGTGCTATGAAAATTAAGCCCCCCATTTTACAAATGTGTGGAAAAAAGAACCTCAAAAATTTCTTGAAGGGGATGAGGAAATGTTTTATGTGTGGAAGATAAGGTCACCTATCTATTAACTGTCGAAAAAAGAGACCTCTGACGACAATAGTGGGGATGAACGCTATGTTCTTACCTCAATGTGTTTTTTATTACTTCAAATGAAAAGAACCAGGGCACCATGATAATTAGTTTCCTAAACCAAGTTTCTTCGGAGGAAACTAACAACCTCCAGGAATCAAGGGTGAGATTTTTTCATCACTACCACCGAAGTGAACCGAGACATTGAAGTGTTGATAAGTAAGCCAGTTATTCATTCATGAATAGAAAAAAAAATTTATTAATGTTCTATGAATTCTTTTGTATCCTAAAATTTTAGTAGAAAAATCCCAACACCACCACTAGTCATGGTTGTAATGATGAAAGTGAGTTTGAAAATTGATAAATCATTCAATCATGGGAATATAACTCCTCCCCTATCATAGTCAGTGGATTGAACTTCTCAGAGAATGTCTTCATAGTCCCTCTGAAGTAATTTGATGCAATTATCGACATGGATTTGATATCCTTATATGGAGATAAAATAAATTTCCATGGGAGGAAAATCACTCTCCATGTGGAGAATCGTCCCTCAATTATATATAATTTTTAAAGGAGGAAGATGAGTCCTTTTAGCACAATCATCTCAAGCATAGATATTGATGCCCTATGAGGATGTGTATCTGGCTCATATGATTGATTCCAATGATGAAACCATCTTTGAATACATGCCAATTGAGAGGGGATTAACTGAAGTGTTCCCAATGAAATGTCTTATCTTCCTCTTAGAAGAGATATTGAATTCTCAATTGACCATACTCTTAAGGCATTTCCATTATCCAAGACTATGTATAGAATGGTTGTTGTGGAACATCAGGATATGAAGAAAAAACTTTAGAAGATTAAGCATAAAGGGATTATGCCCCCATGTTCTTCAATATGGGGTGCTTCAATCCTCTTCATCAAGAGGAATGATGGGTCAATGAACATTTGCATCTACTATCATGAGCTTAAAAAAACCACGATAACGGAAAATTATCCTATTCGTTGAATTCATGAATTGTTCGATCTGTTATGCGGATTACAATATTTCTCCAAGGTGGATTTACAGTTGGGATATTACTATGTAATGGTGAAGAAGGAGGATATCCCTAGTACTACTTTTCATATAATCTACAGGCATTATGAATTAAAATTAATGCATTTTGGACTCACCATGTCTACAAAAATTATCATGGACATGATTAATACAGTATTTAGAAATTACCTTGAAAAATTTGTGTCAGTGGTTATAGATGATATACTAATATACACCAAAACTAAGGAAGAGCATGAGGAGAGTCTAGAAACAATACAAGAGACCTTACGGAAGGAGAAGATCTATGAAAAATACATCAAGTACGATTTCTGGTTAATGGAGGTCTCATTCTTGGGCCATATAACCACAAGAAATGCAATATCTATGGATCCCTCCAAGATAGCTACAATTGAGGGATAGCCAATGCCAATATTGGTAACTGTTATCCTCATCATCCCTGGGTTAACTGAATATTATAATCAATTTTTTTGAAATTTATCATGATTTTTGAACCCTTTTATCAAGCTATCATAGATGGGAGAAAATTTTTCATGGTTTGATAAATACAAAGATAGCATTAAGGAGTTAAAATGGAGGATTATCACAGCACTCATGCTCACATTACCCCACGAGTGGAGTACTTTTTGTGGTATTTAGTGATGCTTCGATGATGGTTCTGTGTTTTGTGGTTATGGATAATGATAATGTGATAACCTCTGCCACAAGCCAGCTGAAAGTCCTTGATAAAAACTATCCCATGAAAGATATGGAGTTGGAGGCTATGACCTTTGTGTTGAAAATATAGTGGAATTACCTCTATGGGGAGAATTGTGAGATATATAATGGTCACAAGAGCCTAAAATATTTATTCACACAAAAAGACATTAATATCCACCACTGAATATGGATATGACACATCAAGATTTATGAATTCTCAATCTACGACCATCTTGGTAAGTTAAAATGTGTGGAAAATGATCTAAGTTGAAAGTATCATCCATTTTTATCAATTTTGAAATTGAAAAGGATACAATATTTGTATATTTGTAGAGGAAGGACATGGGAATCATTAAGGGAGGAACATAATCACTCCATTCTCAATTGATTTTCCAACCATCCCTCATGGAGAATATAATGGATGCTCATAGAAAGGATGTGGATATTTTGAAAATTGTGGAAGCTATTATTATTGGGAAATCCTTAGAGTTCGTGGTTGAAAAGGATGTAATTGTGAGATTTGGGTCACGATTATGTCTACCAGCCGATCCAGAGATAATGAATGAGCTTCTTAATGACGCTAATATCTCAACCTTCTCTATTCACTCCGGGAGCAGAAAGATATATTAAGATATTTTAGAAAACATTTGTTGGGACAATATAAAAAGGGAGATTTCCAAATATACATGAATTTTACTAGTATTTCATTAAGTGAAGGATGAGAGGAAAAATACCAACGGTATGATCCAACCACTACTCATACTAATATGGCAGTGGGACAACATTACCTTGTAATTCTTCACTAGACTTCTAAGGAAATCCATAGGAAACAATGCTATATGGGTCATCATGGGTCATCTTAAGAATTCATATCACTTTATCATGATTCTAGAGAGCTTATAAATGGAACAACATGCATAGATTTACATCAACAAAGTGGTAATGCTGCATGGAGTACCATTATCTATTGTATCTGATCATGATCTAATAATCACCATGATTTTATGGAAATGTATCCAACATGCTCTAATCACAGATATAACGACCCATACATTACATACATTGTTATTAATTCATAATTGAAGAACACATATTACAACATATAACAAAACCAAGAAAGGACCGTATAGGTATAGTGTCTTTAGAAACTGGGAATCATAAACAACTGGTTCATAAAGAATCTACTTTTCCTCCCATTTATTTAATCATATCTAGAGTCCCTTTTTAGCATATTCTACTTAATAACCTTCTTCCTGACCTGGGGAAATAAAACATACAAAAGGGTTAGCCCAAATTCTCAGTAAGGGTAAATAAAAGAAATATCAATCACATCATATATAAGCACATAACTTTTGGAAATCTTAACCTGCAAAAGAGATCCTAATTTCATAACATGGGATAAATCATAGTAGTGAAATTTAATCCCAATAATCATAACTTAAAACATGAAACTTTGTGGCATACACACATAATCATAGAGAATCAATTCTTATTATACAAGACTCATTTCCAAGACTATCTTAGTGGACAAAGTCCATTTCTGAACCGAGTTCACTCCTCGTTTCAGTCCTGTTTCCCTGAACCTGTATAACCTACCATTCCAGCCATGTCTATCTCATGAGATATAAAATCTTTACCCAATTAATTGGAGGGAGATATAGGTCCCACCCATCTCATAATGATACCATTCTTATGTGTGCCACAAAATCATAAATCATACATCATTGCATAACCCATGTAATAAAAATGGGAATCTTAAACATCATGACATCATCAAACAATTCATATAAGATAAAGGAATTCATAAAAATAATTCCATCACAACATAATCACATCAATTTAATAATAGGGATATAAACATAACCCTATATTATCTTAGATGGAAAATAATTTTTATAAAACACTTGAACTCCATTCTTTAGGAAAATATCCTTTCAAATTCAAAAACATTTTCCTTTTTTAACATGTCATACAATTTAAAACTAAAGAAGTTGATTAAAAATAAACTTGAAAATTTGTAAAGGGAGCTTCTTGGAAATAATTTTTTAAAAATCCATTCATGTCGTATAAGTTAAAAAAACATTTTTCGTACTTTTGTCGGAAAAGTCAAAAAGTACCTCGTATGAAAAATGACAAAAGATTCCTTTCATATCCTTTACTAAAAACTCAACGAAGGGTAAAACTAGATATAAACTATTGTATAAGGATATAAATATTACATATTGAGGAAACATGGATGTGTATGATAAAATACACCCCAGTAAATACCAAAGTATAAACAATATCGGATAAAAATGAGATTGTGACATTTCCCTTACCTTAGGTCCGATATGCTTTGTACATGTCCGAACCTCCAGTATAATTATTTAAATAATGTTATTGACTTATTCCAGAATCATACTTATTTTTATGATATCATATTTGGTCATATTATTAGCTTCTTAGTAGTAATATTTCATTGCTGCTTGTTATTCGGGTGTTTATAACTTTTTGTTCTTATGCGTGTTTTGTCGAATAAATTCTTATTCTTCTCTTTAGGTTATAGATACCTCATTTCCAGAATGGAATTATTGTAATATATATCATATTAATTAATTTAATTCATTTATATAATCTTTATGAAATGAAGATAATGTAGAACGAGTCACATCACATCGTTGAGACGGTATTCCATACGTACGCACGAGTGATGATATCATTCCTATGATCGTGGAATTGTATTGGAGTGTATTTATACTATTTCAGAATCCGTATCACTTTATAATAGACATATATAGTCATTATTTACACCATTATACCCATCCAAGTAAGGTGGTGGTGGAAAATAGATTACACCACGGCGTGGAGACGGTATTCTTTACGTACGCACGCGCAGTGAATTCTTTTTTCCATAGGATGGATAGATGGTGAAATAGGGTTGTTTCATACATATAATAACATATCAGTATATGAGTGATACTTATGGTATTACTTCATAATGAAACAACTAAATAAGAAGAAGTGGAAGAAGAAATAAAGATGAAAGAATCGGTAACAGACATTACCTCTTCTTTGAAGTGCTTCTTTGAGACCTTCTTTTAGGGCACTAAAATTGGTCTTTGAAAAATACCAGGACCTCTAGGATGTCTCTATG
This sequence comes from Viscum album, assembly GCA_963277665.1. Classification (NCBI taxonomy): domain Eukaryota; kingdom Viridiplantae; phylum Streptophyta; class Magnoliopsida; order Santalales; family Viscaceae; genus Viscum; species Viscum album. Next base: position 190,518 of record CAUJRU010000849.1, on the reverse strand, counting down.
GAAGTGTAGAGGAGAAGGTGGCAGGGGTTAGCGGAGCTTGAAGGATCAACATGGTGTGAGGAAGAGATGAAGGAGGTGCCCTTTTATAAGGAAGGGGAGGGGCACATTTGGAATAACTAAAAATATTATTTTATTATAAAGTCAAGATCGGTTTTAAATAGCTCCAAATTGATTTATTTCGATGCTAAGGTGGGGATGGGTCGAAATCCTCTCATCCAATAGAATTTAGACAAGTTTATGTTCCTATTTTAACATTATCATTTAGATTTATCATTAAGTTAAATAATTTTACTTTTACCGTGTCTTCTTGTGTTCTTATAATATAAGGTTAATAAACATACTATAAGCAGCCAAACGAACCCCAAGTTGATTATTATTAATATATATATCCTTATCTGAGTCATGTGGCCAAACCTTAGATTTTTAGGAATAAAATAACAATTACTAATATAATATTTGTTTTAAAAACTATTTTATGTCAATTTTGACACTATTTAGTAATTAATTTTTTTGAAAATCATAACAGAATTATTAGTTTAAAAAAAGTTAATTAAATAAATACTAACATGTCATATTAATCTATAAAATTATTGGAATTCATAAAATATCTCAAATTATATTTATTTGGGTATTTATAACATCAATTATGTCAATATTTCATTAATAAGATAATTATTGCATCGTTGTTGTGTCATAAATAAATTAAATTATTTAATGTCTAAAAATTACAAATAAAATACCATTATATAGGAAATCTTTTTATCTTTATAATTAATTTTTATATTCTAATTTATCTTATGTATAATCCCATATTAAAAATGATTTTGTAATTAAACTTTGATTTTATCTAATTTAACCCTTCTTTAGATAAATTAATAATAAATGTCCTAATCTAATACAAATGGGCCTAAATGGTCATATTTTATTACTAAGGTTTTTTTTGGTCGAATTATACATTTCCAATAGAATTAGGACATGTGTTAGGGTAATAATAATATCATTTGTTCCCTTAATTACCCTATTTACTTTTAACCGTGGTAAAAAAAGTAAAAAGTTACTATTCACCAAAAAATTATTTTCAACTCATTGAACCACATTTTACTTACTGACATCAACCGTGCCTCTCAGATTTTCGAAATTCCACTCACAGAAGCGGTAAAATTAAGTTTTATGAAAAAATCAGTTTTTTTAACTACAACTTAGTGGTTTCACTATTCATCAAAAATTGAAAGTTTTCAGAAAAATACCAAAATTTCACCCTAGGCTAATTTCGATATTACGAATCCAGAAATGAAGTCCATTTTGAAAAATAAAATTTATCAAATTTCAAAAAGTGGTTATTACTATTCATAACGGCAAGTTTTAATAATATTTTAATAGTATATCGTTGTTTAGTGAAACTCGGTATTGCGTACGATGCAAGCTATCGAGAAAGATCTTGATTTCGTGTAAAGAAAGACAATCAAGTTTTGTGTGTAGAAAAAGATTCCTTTGATGATTTATATAACATAAAAGTCTCGGGTGTTACATTCTACCCCCCTTAAAATTAATTTCGCCCTCGAAATTCGTCACTTTGTAATAAACAGATGAGGATACCTCTCCCTCATCACATCCTCAAGCTCCCATGTAGCTTCTTATAATTGGTGGTTCCTCCATAAACCTTTCACCAATCGAGTGGTCTTGTTTCATAGGACTTTTTTTCTACGATCCAGAATCTCTATCGGTTGTTCTTCATAAGAAAGATCTTGCTCCAGCAGTACAACTTCTGAGCTGAGTACATGTGAAGGATCAGGTATGTACTTTCTCAGGAGAGATACATGGAACATATTGAGAACTTGAGAGAGATTCGGTGAAAGCGCCAATCAGTAAGCTACCTTCCCAACATGATCCATTATTTCGAAAGGACCGATATATCTAGGGCTCAACTTCCCCTTCTTTCCAAATCTCATAACCCTCTTCCATGGAGATATTCGTAAGAACACTTTATCACCCCCTTCAAACTCTAGGTCTTTTCTTTGGTTGTCGGCATAACTTTTCTGTCGACTCTGAGCTGATCTTATGTGTTGTTAAATAGATCTGACCTTTTCTTCCATTTAATCAACGAGATCGGGTCCTAATAGCTTTCTTTCCCCAACTTCATCCCAGCAAGTTGGAGTCCTGCATTTCTTTCCATAGAGAGCTTCATAAGGAGCCATCTGTATACTGGAGTGAAAGCTATTTGTAAAGACATGAAGCTTAATGTACATGGAAATTACATTACATTTGTGGAATACATAGTACATAACAAAAACACACACATAAGGATCGTAATAGTTTAGTGTCTTTGGAAACTCGGAATATAATCTTCTAATTCTGGTGAAAGATCTTCAACATATCCCATAAAGATCTTCCTTTTTTTACCTAAAACCTTTCTTTATATCCTGGGGAAAAGAAAACATAAAATGGTGAGCTCAAATGCTCAGTAAGGGTAAACAAAAGAAATATCAATCACATCATATACATAAGCACATAACTTTTGGAAATCATAACCTGTAAAAGAGATCATAATTTAATAACATGGGGTAAATCATGGCAGTGAAATGTAATCACAATTATCATAACTTAAAACATGAACTTTGTGGCATTCACACATAATCATAGAGAATCATTTCTTTTTAGTCAAGACTCATTTCCAAGACTATCTTAATGGACAAAGTCCCTTTCTGAACCGAGTCACCCTCGTTTCAGTCCTGTTTCACTGAACCGGTATAACCTACCATTCCAGCAATGTCTATCTCATGAGATATAAAATCTTTACCCAATGCATTGGAGGGAGATATAGGTCCCACCCATCTCATAATGATACCATTCTTATGTGTTCCACAAAATCATAAATCATACATCATTAGATAACCCATGTAATAAAAATGGGACTCTTAAACAACATGACATCATAAAACAATTCATATAAGATAAAAGAACTCATAAAAATAATTCCATCACAACATAATCAAATCAATGAAATAATAGGGATAAAAACAGAACCCTTTATTATCTTAGATGGAAAATAATTTTGATAAAACACTTGAAATCCATTCTTGAGGAAAATATCCTTTCTATTTTAAAAAACACTTTTCCTTTCTTAATATGTCATACAATTATAAACTAAAAGAAGTTGTTTAAGAATAAACTTGAAAACTTGTAAAGGAAGATTCTTGGAAATAATGTTTTAGAAATCCATTCCTGCCGTATAAGTTAAAAAAACATTATTCTCATACTTTTGTCGGAAAAGTCAAAAAGTACCTCGTACGAAAAACGACAAAAGATTCCTTTCTTATATTTTACTAAAAACTCACCGAAGGGTAAAATTGTATTTAAACAATTGTAGGAGGATGGAAATAATATTACATATCGAGGAAACATGGATGTGGATGATAAAATACACCCCAGTAAATTTCAAAGTATAAACAATCTCGGATAAAAATGAGATTGTGATATTTCCCTTACCTTAGGTCCGATTTTCTTTGTAAGTGTCTAAAACTCCTGTATAATGATTTAAATAATGTCATTGACTTATTACAGAATCATATTCATTGTTATTATATCATATATGGTTCACTTATGAATTTATATTACCCATTCTTTTGTAAGTTAATGTTAAAGTAGCGTTTTGGGTAAAATCGTTTCATTTATCGTAGGTGTTTGGACTTGTTGTTCTTGACATTATTATTAATTATATCATTATTTAATTAGTTCCATAATATAAAACATGATTTATATATCATATATATTCAGTATATATATATATATAATAGATAGATAAATGAAATGAAACACACCGTTCATGGAGATGGTAGTCTGTACGTACGCATGAACGCTGTTTTCGTTTCCATATTGAGTTGAACGGAATTAAGTATATGACATTCATATATATACACATAAATCCAGTATCATTATTATGTCATATATTTCATGATTACTTATTATATATACTTTATAATCATTCATGAATGGTTAAAGTGGAGAATGAATCTCATCACGTCGTGGAGACGGTAGTCCGTACGTACGCACGAGCGATGATATCGTTCTCATGATCGTGGGACTATATTGGAGTGTATGTATACTATTTCAGAATCAATATCACTTTAAAATAATAATATATAGTTATTATTTACACCATTATACCCATCCAAGTAAGGTGGTGGTGGCAAATTGATTTCACCACAGCGTGGAGACGGTATTCCGTACGTACGCACGCGCGGTGATTTCATTTTCCGTAGGATGGATAGATGGTGAAATAGTATTGTTTCATAATTATAAAATCATATCCTTATATGAGTGATACTGATGTTATTACTTCATAATGAAACAACCTAAGAAGAAGAAGTGGAAGAAGAAATAAAGATGAAAGAATCGGTAACGGACATTACCTCTTCATTGAAGTGTTTCTTTGAGACTTCCTTTTAGGGAAATAAAATGGGTCTTTGAAGAATACAAGAACCTCTAGGATGATACTAGGGAAGTGGAGAAGTGATTTTGGCAGGGGTTGGCCGAGCATGAATGCTCAAATTGGTGTGAGGAGGAGAGGGAGGAGGTGCGCTTTTATAAGGGAGGAGAGGGGCACCTTTGAAATAACTAAAAATATTATTTTATTATAAAGTCAAGTTCGGTTTTAAATAGCTCCAAATTGATTTATTTCGAGGCTAAGGTGGGGATGGGTCTAAATCCTCTCATCCAATAGAATTTATACAAGTTTAGGTTCCTATTTTAACCTTATCATTTAGATTTAACATTAAGTTAAATAATTTTACTTTTATCGTGTCTTCTTGTGTTCTTACACTATAAGGTTAATAAACTTACTATAAGAAGCCAAACGAAGCCCAAGTTGTTTATTATTAATATATATAACCTTATCTAAGTCATTTGGCCGGACCATAGATTTTTAGGAATAAAATAACAATTAATAATATAATATTTGTTTTAAAAACTATTTTATGTCAATTTTGACACTATTTAGTAATTGATTTTTGTGAAAATCATAACAGAATTATAAGTTCGATAAATGTTAATTAAATCAATATTAACATGTCATATTAACCTAGAAAATTAGTTTAATTCATAAAAAGTCTCAAATTATATTTATTTGGGTATTTATAACATCAATTATTTCAATATTTTATTAATAAGATAATTACTTCATCATCGTTGTGTCATAAATAAATTAAATTATTTAATGTCTAAAAATTACAAATAAAATACCATTATGTAGGAAATCTTTTTATCTTTCTAATGAATATTTATAGTCGAAATTATCTTATGTATAACCCATATTAAAAATGTTTTAGTAAATAAATATTGATTTTACCTCTTTTAACTCTTCTTTAAATAAATAAATAATAAATGTCCCAATCTAATCCAAGTGGGCTTAAATGGTAATATTTTATTCCTAAGGTTGTTTTTGGTCGAATTACACTTATCCAATAGAATTAGGACATGTGTTAGGGTAATAATAATATCATTTTTACCCTTAGTTACCCTATTTACTTTTAACCGTGGTAAAAAAAGTAAAAAGTTACTATTCACCAAAAATTATTTTCATCTCATTGAACCACATTTTAGTCCTTGATATTATCTGTGTCTCTCGGATTTTCGAAATTCCACTCACAGAAGCGTTAAAATTAAGTTTTATGAAAAATTCAGTTTTTTAACTACCACTTAGTGGTTTCACTATTCATAAAAAATTGAAAGTTTTCAAAAAAATACCAAAATTTCACCCTAGGCTAATTTCGATATTCCGAATCCCTAAATGAATTCCATTTTGAAAAAGAAAATATACAAAATTTCAAAAAGTGGTTATTACTATTCATAAAGGCTAGTTTTAATAATATTTTAATAGCATATTGTTGTTTAGTGAAACTTGTTATTGCATACTACACACGCTATCGAGGAAGGTCGTGATTGTGTGTAATGCAAGGCAAGTCAAGGATGCATGTTGTGAAAGCTCCTTTTGGTGTAGCGTACAACACAAGACATTAGTGAAATTAAAAAGAATATTTTTCATAAAATCTTGGGCTGTTACATTCTACCCCCCTTAAAATAAATTTCGCCCTCGAAATTCGTCGGGGTTATAAATGGTTTACTATTCGAAAGTTTCATTAATCGAAACCCACATCGTAAAAAGGAATACCAAAACCAATTTTTAATAACAAATGTATGAAACGTAACAGTTACCCAAATAAACTAATCACTGGGTTTCCACATAGGTGAAAATATGGATATGGAAGAAAAATCTAACCATCATGTTTTGATGGAGAGTGGTAGAGAACATGGCTATGGAAAAGGCAATAATCACAAATCCATAAATTTGTGACGATCTAAGGTACCATCTGATTAATCAGATATAAGAGCACTAGGACAACATTTTTGGTTTTCAAGATCATTTCCCTAAAGTTGAAGAATTAGAATTAGAATAAATACTTACTTTATTTTGGTACAATCTCACTGTTGTTCGTGCCTTAAACAATTTCAACTTCATCTCTTAAATAAATGAAGTTGAATTTGTTATTTGTGAAGTGTTAGCAGATCATGTGATAGAATAAAGGGTCATTCCATCTCCTTCAAACAAAAGGTTAGCAAAAGTTATAATTCCATCTTATGGTTAATCGTATATGGTTCCAAAAATTAACTTATACTTCATATATCATACCGATTAATAAAATAAAACTAGTTTCTACTAACCAGGGACTTCCTGTAGGCCAGTGGTAGGCGATAAAGGCCAGTCGCACTTCGGTTGTGGGTTTGATTCCCACATCCTTGTCCAACACGATGGTCTGTCACCCGTCCGGCAGGTTGTCCTTTTTTCTAAAGCTATATTACTATAACATCCCATAAATAATACTGAAAAAAACTTCTATCCTTAAACAATACTAACTTATGTCCAACATAATCCATTCCAACCTTTAGGCTTATCCATAATACTGCAGTCCACTCTCATAACATAGTGAAAATGATTACCAGATATTTAATACCATCGTTGATCCCCATATATCATAAGATATATCTTGTTGGTCACATTCCAAACATTGAAAGGCCTTAATCTTGTACTCTCTTGAATACCCATTGAACCTTATTGAAAACATGAGTGCTGTTAAAAGTTAACACTTTCCACATACCAAAATCCTCAAAATTCTATATACTCAAACCATGATATCACTTAGTCCTTATATCAATCATGAGCTCATGAATACTGTTAAATATCTCAATCACTTTGAATACCACATTAGACCAACACATAAATATGATACAACATTATTTTGGAATCCCATTACATAAACACTTAATCATTCCACCACATCGTTTTCATATTCAACATCGCCAATAGTGATCGCATGTGACTTCCCTTTGTCCTTTGCCTTAAGTGGTTGCTCATGTTGATCATCACTAACCCTTGGATTAGGGCATTTATTAGCATAATGCCCCATTTCCTTGCACTTGAAGCATTGAAGTGTTGGTGGTGCGTTCTCTGCAGTGTTTGCTTTATTCACATCATTAGAAACCCTTTTTCCATTACTTCGACACTCAGCTGCTCGGTGACCTTCTTTTCCACACTTAAAACATTTTCTAATCCCTTTAAGACAATCTCCACCATGCTTCTTTCCACACTTTGTGCATAAGGAAACATTCATCTTTATTTCACCATTATTTTGAGATTTCTCCTTGAACTCCATCTTTCGTTTGTTGTCAAAACCATGAGATGGATATGTAACACCAACTTCCATTTCTACCTTGATAGCACACCGCACAATTTCTTCATAGCTACTAATGTCTCTTATAGCTAATTCCCTTCAAAGACTTGGTTTTAAGCCACTAAAAAATCGATCTACTTTACTTTTAGGTTGGATGATAATGCCAGATGCATACCATGCAAGTCTTGTAAAATTAGCTTCGTATATATCAACAGATTCATCATCCTTCTGCTTCAGCTAAAGAAACTCCTTTTCCATATTTGTTCGAAGAATACGAGGGAAGTACTTACTGAAAAACAAGTTCTTGAACTCGTCCCACTCCATGGACTCAATTTCATATCTTGGCCTTGTATTCTTGATAAGATTCCACCATTGATCAGCTTCAACTTCCAAACGATATACTACTAAGATGACTTTATCATGATCAGAACATTGAAAAACTGAAAATATCTTTTCAGTGGTACTGATTCATTGTTCAGCAACAAGTGGATCATAAGACCCACTGAAAGAAGGTGGACGTTGCCTCATGAAGGACTCAAAAGAATATTGTTCCCTTCTATGCTCATTTGGATGTCCATAATGATTCATATATTGTGTAAGTATAGCAATAAGATTTTGCACTCCATCTCCCATAACATTTGTTTGTTCAGGAGGACAATCATTCCATTGTCCATTGCATTGATCAACACAGTTCCTTCGGGTTCCAGCCATCGTCTAAAACCCAAAAAGAATAGTGTGAGAGGCAAAAATCATGCTAGGGAAAACAACATAATAAAGGGGGAGTACCTTCAATATCTAACATCTTAGGTTTAATTCTATGATCGTTAGCGTAATTCTAGTACTATAACCTATATGTATACTTAACCTTAGGGACATCCCTAGACATACCTTTGAAATATCTCTAGGGATCTCACTAATGTTTTCGCATCCTAGTTTCCAAATGTTGACTAAACCTTTCCTCTGATACCAACTATAAAGACCCGAAGCTTAACGTACATGGACATTACATTACATTTGCAGAATACTTAGTAGATAAAAAAAACACACACATAAGGATCGTAATTGTTTAGTGTCTTTGGAAACTCGGAATATAATCTTCTAATCCTGGTGAAAGGTCTTCAACATCTCCCATAAAGATCTTCCTTTTTTTTACCTAAAACATTTCATTATATCCCGGGGAAAAGAAAACATTAAAGGGTGAGCTCAAATGCTCAGTAAGGGTAAACAAAAGAAATATCAATCACATCATATACATAAGCACATAACTTTTGGAAATCTTAACCTGCAAAAGATATCATAATTTCATAACATGGGGTAAATCATGGCAGTGAAATGTAATCACAATAATCATAACGTAAAACATGAACTTTGTGGCATTCACACATAATCATAAAGAATCATTTCTTGTTAGTCAAGACTCATTTCCAAGACTATCTTAATGGACAGAGTCCCTTTCTGAACTGAGTCACGCTCGTTGCAGTCCTGTTTCACTGAACCGGTATAACCTACCATTCCAGCCATGTCTATCTCATGAGATATAAAATTTTTACACAATGCATTAGAGGGAGATATAGTTCCCAACCATCTCATAATGATACCATTCTTATTTGTGCCACAAAATCATAAATCATACATCATACATAACCCATGTAATAAAAATGGGACTCTTAAACAACATGACATCATAAAACAATTCATATAAGATAAAGGAATTCATAAAAATAATTCCATCACAACATAATCAAATAAATGTAATAATAGGGATAAAAACAGAACCCTTTATTAACTTATATGGAAAATAATTTTTATAAAACACTTGAAATCCATTCTTGAGAAAAATATCCTTTCTATTTCAAAAACAATTTTCCTTTCTTAATATGTCATACAATTATAAACTAAAAGAAGTTGTTTAAAAATAAACTTGAAAACTTGTAAAGGAAGATTCTTGGAAATAATTTTTTAAAAATCCATTCATTCCGTATAAGTTAAAAAAAACATTCTTCTCGTACTTTTGTCGGAAAAGTCAAAAAGTACCTCGTACGAAAAACGACAAAAGATTCATTTCATATCTTTTACTAAAAACTCACCGAAGGGTAAAATTGGATTTAAACAATTGTAGGAGGATGGAAATAATATTACATATCGAGGAAACATGGATGTGGATGATAAAATACACCCCAGTAAATTTCAAAGTATAAACAATCTCTAATAAAAATGAGATTGTGATATTTCCCTTACCTTAGGTCCGATTTGCTTCGTAAGTGTCAGAACCTCCTGTATAATGATTTAAATAATGTCATTGACTTATTAAAAAATCATATTCATTTTTATTATATCATATATGGTTCACTTATGACTTTATATTACCCGTTCTTTTGTAAGTTCATGTTAAAGTAGCATTTTGGGTAAAATTGTTTCAATTATCGTAGGTGTTTGGACTTGTTATTCTTGAAATTATTATTACTTATATCATGATTTACTTACTTCCAGAATATAAAACATGATTTATATATCATATATATTCAGTATATATATTTATATAATAGATAGATAAATGAAATGAAACACACCGTTCATGGAGACGGTAGTCCGTACGTACGCATGAACGCTGTTTTCGTTTCCTTATTGAGTTGAACGGAATTAAGTAGATGAAATTCATATATATACACATAAATCTATTATCATTATTATGTCATATATTTCATGATTAATTATTATATATACTTTATAATCATTCATGAATGGTTAAAGTGGAGAATGAATCTCATCGCGTCGTGGAGACGGTAGTCCGTACATACGCACGAACGATGATATCGTTCTCATGATCGTGGGACAATATTGGAGTGTATGTATACTATTTCAGAATCAATATCACTTTAAAATAATAATATATAGTTATTATTTACACCATCATACCCATCCAAGTAAGGTGGTGGTGGAAAATATATTTCACCATGCTGTGGAGACGGTATTCCGTACGTACGCACGCGCGGTGATTTCGTTTTCCGTAGGATGGATAGATGGTGAAATAGGATTGATTAATACTTATTATAACATATCAGTATATGATTGATACTGATGTTATTTCTTCATAATTAAACAACCTAAGAAGAAGAAGTGGAAGAAGAAATAAAGATGAAAGAATCGGTAATGGACATTACATCTTCTTTGAAGTGCTTATTTGAGACTTCCTTTTAGGGCACTAAAATGGGTCTTTGAAGAAGACCAGAACCTCTAGGATGATACTAGGGAAGTGGAGAAGAGATTTTGGCAGGGGTTGGCTGATCTAGAATGCTCAAATTGGTGTGAGGAGGAGAGGGAGGAGGTGCCCTTTTATAAGGGAGGAGAGGGGCACCTTTGGAATAACTAAAAATATTATTTTATTATAAAGTCAAGATCGGTTTTAAATAGCTCAAAATTGATTTATTTAGAGGCTAAGGTGGGTATGGGTCTAAATCATCTCATCCAATATAATTTAGACAAGTTTAGGTTCCTATTTTAACCTTATCATTTAGATTTAACATTAAGTTAAATAATTTTACTTTTACCGTGTCTTCCTGTGTTCTTACACTATAAGGTTAATAAACATACTATAAGAATCCAAAAGAACCCCAAGTTGTTTATTATTAACATATATAACCTTATATAAGTCATTTGGCCGAACCTTATATTTTTAGGAATAAAATGACAATTAATAATATAATATTTGTTTTAAAAACCATTTTATGTCAATTGTGACAATATTTAGTAATTGATTTTTGTGAAAATAATAACAGAATTATAAGTTCGAAAAATTTAATTAAATCAATACTAACATGTCATATTATCCTAGAAAATTAGTGGAATTCATAAAATGTCTCAAATTATATTTATTTGGGTATTTATAACATCAATTATGTCAATATTTCATTAATAAGATAATTAATGCATCATCGTTGTGTCATAAATAAAATAAATTATTTAATGTCTAAAAATTACAAATAAAATACCTTTATGTATTAACCTTTTTATCTTTCTAATGAATATTTATAGTCTAATTTATCTTATGTATAACCCCATATTAAAAATGTTTTAGTAAATAAACATTGATTTTACCTCTTTTAACCCTTCTTTAAATAAATTAATAATAAATGTCCTAATCTAATCAAAGTGGGCTTAAATGGTCATATTTTATTCCTAAGGTTGTTTGTGGTCGAATTAAACTTATCCAATAGAATTAGGACATGTGTTAGGGTAATAATAATATCATTTTTACCCTTAATTACCCTATTTACTTTTAACCGTGGTAAAAAAAAGTAAAAAGTTACTGTTCACCAAAAATTATTTTCATCTCATTGAACCACATTTTAGTCCTTGATATTAACCGTGTCTCTCGGATTTTCGAAATTACACTCACAGAAGAGGTAAAATTAAGTTTTATGAAAAATTCAGTTTTTTAACTACCACTTAGTGGTTTCACTATTCATCAAAAATTGAAAGTTTTCAGAAAAATACCAAAATTTCACCCTAGGATAATTTCGATATTCCGAATCCAAAAATGAATTCCATTTTGAAAAATAAAATATACAAAATTTCAAAAAGTAGTTATTACTATTCATAATGGCTAGTTTTAATAATATTTTAATAGCATATTGTTGTTTAGTGAAACTCGTTATTGCGTACTACACACGCTATCGAGGAAGGTCGCGATTGCGTGTAATTCAAGGCAAGTCAAGGATGCATGTTGTGCATGCTCCTTTTGGTGTAGTGTACAACAAAAGACATTAGTGAAATTAAAAAGAATATTTTTCATAAAATCTTGGTCTGTTACACTATTATTATAAGAAAATTACACCGAAGGTAGGTGTTGATCCCAACCACCTTTAAAATCCATAGAGCAAGCTCTCAACATATCTTCTATATTTTGAATTGTTCTCTCAGACTGACCGTCTATCTGAGGATGATAAGAAGTGCTAAAACTCAACTCTGTATCCAGAGTATGCTGAAGACTTCGCCAGAACTTCGAGGTAAATCTCGGATCCCGATCAGATATAATAGAAAGTGGTACTCCATGCAATCTTACCACTTCCTTTACATATATCCTGGCAAGCTGATCCAGAGGGAAATCTTATCTAATAGCAATTAAGTGTGCAGATTTTGTAAGATGATCAACTATGACCCAAATAGCATTATTGCCTTTGAATGTTTTAGGAAGTCCTGTGACAAAGTCCATCGTGATGTTTTCCCATTTCCATTCGGGTATGGGTAATGGTTGTAACATCCCCTTAGACCTCTATCTCTCAGCTTTAACTTGTTAACAAACCAAGCATCGAGAGACATATTCCACAACATCTCTTTTCTTGCCATCCCACCAAAAGTATTCTTTCAGGTCCCTATACATCTTCGTGATTCCAGGATTAATAGAGAATGAAGAACTATGAGCTTCATCCAGCAGCTCCTTCTATAATTCGGGGAAGGGAGGAACACAAAACCGATTCCTGAACTTTATTATCCCATCACAATCAAGGATGAATTTAGGAACATTTCTCACCTTCTGTTGTAACACGACATCTTCTTTCTGTGCCTCTTTAATCATCACATGTATAGATAGTTGAACATTCATTTGAGAAAGATATGATTTTCCCCTTTCATTATAATTCCAAGATCCATCCTTTGAAAATCCATAAATATTGGATCTTTTGTGATCCTCATCATGGATAAACTAGCATGGTCTGGTCGACTTAATGCATCTGCCACCTTGTTTGCTTTCCCAGGGTGGTAATGAATTGAGCAGTCGTAATCCTTAATCAGCTCCAAACATCTTCTTTGGCACATATTCAGCTCCTTTTGTGTGAAAATATACTTTAAACTTTTATGATCAGTATAAATATCAAACCTTTCAGCATAAATGTAATGCCTCCAAATCTTTAATGCAAAGATTACCACAGCTAACTCCAAATCATGAGTTGGGTAATTTTTCTCATGTATTTTCGACTGTTGTGAGGCATAAGCTATCACCATATCATTTTTCATAAGAACACCCCCCACTCCCTTCTTGGATGCATCACTATTGATCACAAACCATTCTCCACTACAAGGAAGTGTGAGCACAGGTGCACTAGATAACCCTCTTTTCAACTCCTTGAAATTCTCTTCACATTCCTCCGTCCAAACAAAATTAACTCCTTTCCAAGTCAACTTGGTGAGTGGATTAGATAATCGTGAAAAATCGTTCACAAAACGTCGATAATATCCTGCCAAACCAAGAAAACATCGGATCTAGGTTTCTATTGTTGGTCCCGACCATATTTCGATAACCTCTGTTTTTGCTGGATCCATAGATATCCCCTCCTTTGAGATTATGTGACCCAAAATTGCAATTTTTTGAAGCCAAAATTTACACTTGGTAAATTAGGAATAAAACTTCTCCTTTCTCAGGGTCTTCAATATAATTATCAAGTGATCTTCATGTTCTTCCTTGATCTTTGAATAGACAAGAATATCATCTATAAAGACTACCACAAACTGATCAAGATAGTCTCTAAAGACTCTATTCATTAGATCCATGAAGATAGCAGGGGAATTGGTAAGACCAAATGGAATCACTATAAATTCATAGTGTCCATACCTTTTACGGAAAGCCGTCTTTGGTATATCCTCCCATTTGACCCTTAATTGATGATACCCTGATCAGAGATCAATCTTTGAAAAGTATTGAGCTCCGCGTAGTTGGTCAAATAGGTCATCAATGCGTGGGAGAGGATATTTGTTCTTGAATGTAATCTTGTTAAGTTCTCGATAATCAATGCAGAGTCTCATTGATCCATATTTCTTCTTAACAAACAGAATAGGTGCTCCCCAAGGTGACACACTAGGACGTATGAACCCCTTATCAAGATTCTCTTGGAGTTGATTCTTCAATTCCTGCAACCCAATTGGGGACATTCAATAAGGTGTCTTTGAAATAGGCAAAGCACCCGGTACAAGTCCTATTGAAAACTCAACTTCATGATTCGGTGGAAGACCTGGTAATTCCTCCGGAAAGAAATCATCAAACTCCCGTACAAAGGGCATATTCTTAATCGTGAGTTTCTCACCAACAATTTGAGATAAATAACCTTCATTTAGTGGAATCAATACCCATAAAATGGAAGAAATTTCCACTGGAAGGTTATGTTCATCCCTGCATCGATAGATGATCACAGATTGATCTGGAATATGAAATGTGACTTCCCTTCTTTGGAAATTGATATGAGCTCCATGTAGAGAAAGCCAATCCATTCCAAGAATCATATCAAATTCCACTATAGGAAGGATCACAAGATTTGTAGGAAGCACTTTCCCACAAACTTCAATCAGAGAAGAATTATAAAATTTTGATGCGACTGTTGTCCCATTAGGTGTTGTCACAGCCAACTCAACATCTATTTGTTGAGGTAATACGGTGATACCCTTATTAAATTCTTCAGAAATATAGGAGTAGGTGGATCCAGAATCAAATTAAACATTTTCTACTTTATAGTGGATGGTAAGTGTACCTTTCACCACATCGTTATCGTACTCCACATCGCTGATAGAAATTGCGACTGACATTCCTTTGTCTTTATCCTTAAGAGTTTGTTGACGTCGACCATCATCATCAACGCTTGGATTAGGGCATTTATTGGAATAATGTCCCATCTCCTTGCACTTGAAGCATGGAAGTGTAGTAGGTTCATTCTGTGTATACCTTCCTTTGTTTTCATCATTAGACATCTTCTTCCCATCATCGTGGCATTCAAATGCCCGATGTCCTTCCTTTCCGAATTTGAAACATTTACTTGTCCCTTTAATACAACTCCCTCCATGTTTCTTTCCACACATTGAGCATAAGGTAAAGCTCATCTTCTTCTCAGTGTGCTCTTTAGAATTTCCTTTGAATTCCATTTTCCTCTTCTTATCAAACCCATATGACTGATGGGTTACTCCAATCTCCATCTCAACGTTGAGAGCACATCGAACGATTTCCTCATAGCTATTGAAGTCCCTTATGGTTAAGGCCCTTCAAAGACATGGTTGTAAGCCACTAAAGAATCAATCGATCTTACTCTTAGGTTGGATAATAATACCAGAAGCGTATCTTGCATGTCTTGTAAAATTTTATTCATAGGTACCAACAGATTCATCATCCTTTTTCTTCAGTTCAAGAAACTCGTTATCCATCTTTGTTATGAGAATACGAGGGAAGTACTAATTGAAAAATAAGTTCTTGAACTCGTCCCATTCCATGGACTCAATTTCATCCCTTTTCCTCGTATTCTTATTAATATTCCACCATTTATCAGCATCACCTTCCAAATGATACACTGCTAAGATGACTTTATCATGCTCAGAACATTGAAGAACTGAAAAAATCTTTTCAGTAGTACTAATCCATTGTTCAGCAACTAATAGATCAGTAGACTCGTTGAATGAAGGTGGAAAATGTCTCATGAAGGATTCAACAAAATGCTGCTCCTTCCTTTGCTCATTTGGAAGTCCTGCATGATTTATAGCTTGAGAAAGTTGTGTGAGCATGGCTACAAGATTTTTCATTCCATCTCCCATAACGTTTGGTTGCTCAGGGGGAAAATCTTTGCATTTACCGTCGCATTCCACATTAACACGGTTCCTTCGGGTTCCAGCCATTGACTAAAACCAAGAAAAATAGTGTGACCAACACTAATTATAATAGGAAAACCACATAATCAAGAATAAAATTTCACACTTAAGGCCTTATCCTAGGTTATTCATGGCTATTTCTAAAACACTAAGATTGTGTTCTATGCTTAGACTTATCCTTAGGGTTCTTACTAAGGCTTTCACATCCTAGTTTCCAAAGGTTGACTATACCTTTCCTCTAATACCAACTATAATAACCCTACTTTACATACATTGTTATTACATCAGAATTTAAGCACACTTATTACAATATATAACAAAACCAAGAAAGGACCGTATAGGTATAGTGTCTTTAGAAACTGGGAAACATAAACAACTGCTTCATAAAGCATCTACTTTGCCTCCGATTTATTTCATCATATATAGAGTCACTTTTTGGCATATTCTACTTAATAACCTTCTTCATGACCTGGGGAAATAAAACATACTAAAGGGTGAGATCAAATGCTCCATAAGGGTAAACAAAAGAAATATCAATCACATCATATATAAGCACATAACTTTTGGAAATCTTAACCTGCAAAAGAGATCATCTTTTAATAACATGGGATAAATCATAGTAGTGAAATTTAATCCCAATAATCATAACATAAAACATGAAACATTGTGGCATACACACATAATCATATAGAATCATTTCTTATTAGTCAAGACTCATTGTCAAGACTATCTTAGTGGACAAAGTCCATTTCAGAACCGAGTTCACTCCTCGTTTTAGTCCTATTTCACTGAACCTGTAGAACCTACCTATCCAGCCATGTCTATCTCATGAGATATAAAATCTTTACCCAATGCATTGTAGGGAGATATAGGTCCCACCCATCTCATAATGATACCATTCTTATGTGTGCCAAAAAATCATAAATCATACATCATTGCATAACCCATGTAATAAAAATGGGAATCTTAAACATCATGACATCATCAAACAATTCATATAAGATAAAGAAATTCATAAAAATAATTCCATCACAACATAATCATATCAATGTAATAATAGGGATATAAACAAAACCCTATATTATCTTAGATGGAAAATAATTTTTATAAACCACTTGAACTCCATTCTTTAGGAAAATATCCTTTCAAATTCAATAACATTTTCCTTTTTTAACATGTCATACAATTTTAAACTAAAGAAGTTGATTAAAAATAAACTTGAAAACTTGTAAAGGGAGATTCTTGGAAATAATGTTTTAAAAATCCATTAATGCCGTATAAGTTAAAAAAACATTCTTCGTACTTTTGTTGGAAAAGTCAAAAAGTACCTCGTACAAAAAACGACAAAAGATTCCTTTCATATCCTTTACTAAAAACTCACCGAAGGGTAAAATTGGATATAAACTATTTTAGAAGGATATAAATATTACGTATTGAGGAAACATGGACGTGTATGATAAAATACACCCCAGTAAATACCAAAGTATAAACAATCTCGGATAAAAATGAGATTGTGACATTTCCATTACCTTATGTCCGATATGCTTTGTACGTGTCCGAACCTCCTGTATAATGATTTAAATAATGTTATGGACTTATTCCATAATCATACATATTTTTAAGATATCATATTTGTTCATATTCTTAGCTTCATAGTAGTAATATTTCTTTGCTGCTTGTTATTCGGGTGTTTATAACTTTTTCTTCTTATGCGTGTTTTGTCGATTAAATTCTTATTCTTCTCTTTAGTTTATAGATAACTCATTTCTAGAATGGTATTAATGTAATATATATAATATTCATTCATTTAATTCATCTATATAATCATTATGAAATGGAGATCATGTAGAACGAGTCGCATCACATCGTGAAAACAGTATTCCATACGTACGCACGAGTGATGATATCGTTCCTATGATTGTGGAATTGTATTGGAGTGTATGTTTACTATTTCAGAATCAGTATCACTTTATAATAGTCATATATAGTCATTATTTACACCATTATACCCATCCAAGTAAGGTGGTGGTGGAAAATAGATTACACCATGGCGTGGAGACGGTATTCCGTACGTACGCACGCGCGGTGATTTATTTTTCCATAGGATGTATAAATGGTGAAATAGGGTTGTTTCATATTTATAATAATATATCAGTATATTAGTGATACTGATGTTATTACTTCATAATGAAACAACTAAAGATGAAGAAGTGGAATAAGAAATAAAGATGAACGAATCGGTAACAGACATTACCTCTTCTTTGAAGTGCTTCTTTGAGACCTTCTTTTAGGGCACTAAAATTTGTCTTTGAAGAAGACCAGGACCTCTAGGATGTCTCTAGGGAAGTGGAGAGGAGAAAGTGGTAGGGGTTAGCCGAGCATGAAGGCTCAACGTGGTGTGAGGAAGAGAGGAAGGAGGTGCGCTTTTATAAGGGAGGAGAGGGGCACCTTTGGAATAACTAAAAATATTATTTTATTATAAAGTCATTTTCGGTTTTAAATAGCTCCAAATTGATTTATTTCGAAGCTAAGGTGGGGATGGGTCGATATAAACTCATTCAATAGAATTTAGACAAGTTTAGGTTCCTATTTTAACCTTATCATTTAGATTTAACATTAAGGTAAATAATTTTACTTCTACTGTGTCTTCTTGTGTTCATATATTATAAGGTTAATAAACATTCTATAAGCAGCCAAACGAACCCCAAGTTGTTTATTATTAATATATAAAACCTTATCTGATTTATTTGGACGAACCTTATATTTTTAGGAATAAAATAACAATTACTAATATAATATTTGTTTTAAAAACTATTTTATGTCAATTTTGACACAATTTAGAAATTAATTTTTGTGAAAATCATAACAGAATTATTAGTTCGAACAAAGTTAAATAAATCAATACTAACATGTCATATTTATCTATAAAATTAGTGTAATTCATAAAAAGTCTCAAATTATATTTATTTGGGTATTTATAACATCAATTATGTCAATATTTCATTAATAAGATAATTTCTGCATCATCGTTGTGTCATAAATAAATTAAATTATTTAATGTCTAAAAAGTACAAAAAAATACCATTATGTAGGAAATCATTTAAGATTTCTAATGAATATTTATATTAGAATTTATCTTATGTATAACCCCATATTAAAAATGATTTAGTTATTATACATTGATTTTAACTATTTTAACCCTTCTTTAAATAAATTAATAATAAATGTCCTAATCTAATCCAAGTTGGCCTAAATGGTCATATTTTATTCCTAAGGTTGTTTTTGGTCGAATTAAACTTGTCCAATAGAATTATGACATGTGTTAGGGTAATAATAATATCATTTTCCCTTAATTACCGTATTTACGTTTAACTGTGGTAAAAAAAATAAAAAGTTACTATTCACCAATAAATTATTTTCATCTCATTGAACCACATTTTACTTACTGACATCAACCGTGTCTCTAGGATTTTCAAAATTCCACTCACAGAAGCGGTAAAATTAAGTTTTATGAAAAATTCAGTTTTTTTAACTACCACTTAGTGGTTTCACTATTCATCAAAAATTGAATGTTTTCAGAAAAATATCAAATTTCACCCTAGGCTAATTTCGATATTACGGATCCAAAAATGAAGTCCATTTTGAAAAATAAAATTTATAAAATTTCAAAAAGTGGTTATTACTATTCATAACGGCTAGTTTTAATAATATTTTAATAGTATATCGTTGTTTAGTGAAACTCGGTATTGCGTACGACGCAAGCTATCGAGGAAGCTCGCGATTTCGTGTAAAGCAAGACAACCAAGTGTTGTGTGTAGAAAAATATTTCTTTGATGATTTATATAACATAAAAGTCTTAGGTGTTACATTCTACCCCCCTTAAAATGAATTTCGCCCTCGAAATTCGTCACTTTGTAACAAACAGATGAGGATACCTCTCCCTTATCACATCCTCAACTCCCATGTAGGTTCTTCTAATTGGTGGTTCCTCCATAAAACTTTCACCAATCGAGTGGTCTTGTTTCGTATGACTTTTTCACTATGATCCAGAATCTCTATCTGTTGTTCTTCATAAGAATGATCTTGCTCCAGCGGTACAACTTCTGAGCTGAGTACATGTGAAGGATCAGGTATGTACTTTCTCAGGAAAGATACATGGAACACATCATGAACTTGAGAGAGATTTGGTGGAAGCGCCAATCGGTAAGCTACCTTCCCAACATGATACAGTATTTCGAAAGGACCGATATATCTAGGGCTCAACTTCCCCTTCTTTCCAAATCTCATAACCCTCTTCCAGGGAGATATTCGTAAGAACACTTTATCACCCACTTCAAACTCTAGGTCTTTTCTTCGGTTGTCGACATAAATTTTATGTTGACTCTGAGCTGCTCTTATGTGTTGTTGAATAGATCTATCCTTTTCTGCAATTTGATCAATGAGATTGGGTCCTAATAGCTTTCTTTCCCCAACTTCATCCCAACAAGTTGGAGTCCTGCATTTCTTTCCATAGAGAGCTTCATAATGAGCCATCTGAATACTGGAGTGAAAGCTATTATTATAAGAGAATTTCACCAAAGGAAGGTGTCGATCCCAACCACCTTTGAAATCCATATAGAAAGCTCACAACATATCTTCTAGAGTTTGAATTGTTCTCTCAGACTGACCGTCGGTCTGAGGATGATAAGCAGTGCTAAAACTCAACTCTGTATCCAGAGTATGCTGAAGACTTCGCCAGAACTTTGAGGTAAATCTCGGATCCAGATCAGATATAATAGAAAGTGGTACTCCATGCAATCTTACCACTTCCTTTACATATATCCTGGCAAGCTGATCAAGAGAGAAATCTTCTCTAATAGCAATGAAGTGTGCGGATTTTGTTAGATGATCAACTATGTCCCATATAGCATTATTGCTTTTGGATGTTTTAGGATGTCCTGTGACAAAGTCCATAGTGATGTTTTCCCATTTCCATTCGGGTATGGGTAATGGTTATGACATCCCCTTAGAATTCTCTCTCTCAGCTTTAACTTGTTGACAAACCAAGCAATTAGAGACATATTCAGCAACATCTCTTTTCATGCCATCCTAAAAAAAAGTATTCTTTCAGGTCCCTATACATCTTCATGCTTCCAGGATGAATAGAGAATGAAGAACTATGAGCTTCATCCAGCAGCTCCTTCTTTAATTCGGGGATGGGAGAAACACAAAACTGATTCCTGAACTTTATTATCCCATCACAATCAAGGATGAATTTAGGAACATTTCTCACCTTCTTTTGTAACTCGACATCTTCTTTCTGTGCCTCTTTAATCTTCACATGTATAGATGGTTGAACATTCATTTGAGAAAGATACGATTTTTCCTCTTTCATTATAATTCCAAGATCCATCCTTTGTAAATCCATAAATATTGGATCTTTTGTGATCCTCATCATGTATAAACTAGCATGGTATTGTCGACTTAATGCATCTTCCACCTTGTTTGCGTTCCCAGGGTGGTAATGAAATGAATAGTCGTAATCCTTAATCCACTCCAACCATCTTCTTTGGCGCATATTCAGCTCCTTTTGTGTGAAAATATACTTTAACCTTTTATGATCAGTATAAATATCCCACCTTTCACCATAGGGGTAATGCCTCCAAATCTTTAATGCAAAGATTACCACAGCTAACTCCAAATCATGAGTTGGGTAATTTTTCACATGTATTTTCTACTGTCGTGAGGCATAAGCTATCACCATATCATTTTGCATAAGAACACACCCCAATCCCTTATTGGATGCATCACTGTAGATCACAAACCTTTCTCCACTACATGTCAGTGTGAGCAGAGGTGCACTGGATAACCTTCTTTTCAACTCCTTGAAATTATCTTCACATTCCTCCGTCCAAACAAACATAACTCTTTTCCGAGTCAACTTGGTGAGTGTATTAGATTATCGTGAAAAATCTTTCACAAAACGTCGATAATATCCTTCCAATCCAAGAAAACTTCCGATCTCGGTTACTGTTGTGGGTCTCGACCATCTTTAGATAACCTCTGTTTTTGCTGGATCCACAGATATCCCCTCCTTTGAGATTATGTGACCCAAAAATGCAACTTTTTGAAGCCAAAATTCACACTCGGTAAATTTGGAATAAAGCTTCTCCTTTCTCAGGGTCTTCAATATAATTCTCAAGTTATCTTCATGTTCTTCCTTGCTCTTTGAATAGACAAGAATATCATCTATAAAGGCTACCGCAAACTGATCAAGATAGTCTCTAAAGTCTCTATTCATTAGATCCATGAAGATATCAGGGGCATTAGTAAGACCAAATGGCATCACTATAAATTCATAGTGTCCATACCTTGTACGGAAAGCCGTCATTGGTATATCCTCCCTTTTGACCCTTAATTGATGATACCCTGATCGAAGATAAATCTTGGAAAAGTATTGAGCTCCGTGTAGTTTGTCAAATAGGTCATCAATGTGCGGGAGAGGATATTTGTTCTTGATTGTAATCTTGTTAATTTCTTGATAATCAAAGCAGAGTCTCATTGATCCATCTTTCTTCTTAACAAACAGAACAGGTGCTCCCTAAGGTGACGCACTTGGGCGTATGAACCCCTTATCAAGATTCTCTTGGAGTTGATTATTCAATTCCTGCAACCCAATTGGGGTCATTCTATAAGGTGTCTTTGAAATAGGCAAAGCACCCGGTACGAGTTCTATTGAAAACTCAACTTCACGATTCGGTGGAAGACACAGTAATTCCTCCGGAAAGACATAATCAAACTCCCGTACAGTGGGCATATTCTTAATCGTGAGTTTCTCACCAACCATTAGAGAAAAATAACCTTCAGTTAGTGGAATCAATACCCATAAAATGGAAGAAATATCCACTGGAAGGGTATGTTCATCCTTGCATCGATAGACAATCATAGATTGATCTGAAATATGAAATGTTGCTTCCCTTATTTGGAAATTGATATGAGCTCCTTGTAGAGAAAGAAAATCCATGCCACGAATCACATCAAATTCCACTATAGGAAAGATCACAAGATTTGCAGGAAGCACTTTCCCACAAACTTCTATCGGAGAATAATTATAAACTTTTGATGCTACTATTGTGCAATTAGGTGTTGTCACATCTAACTCAACATCTAATTGTTGAGGTAATACGGTGATACCCTTAGAAAATTCATCAGAAATAAAGGAGTGGGTGGATCCAGAATCAAATAAAACAGTTGCTACTTTAGAGTGGATGGTAAGTGTATCTTTCACCACATCGTTATCGTACTCCACATCGCTGGTAGAAATTGCGCGTGACTTTCCTTTTTTTCTTTAGCCTTAAGAGTTTGTTGATGTCGACCATCATCATAAACCCTTGGATTAGGGAATTTATTGGCATTATGTACCATCTCCTTGAACTTGAAGCATTGAAGTGTAGTAGGTTCATTCTGTGTATCCCTTCCGTTGTTTGCATCATTAGACATCTTCATCCCATCATCGCGGTATTCAAATGCCCGATGTCCTTCCTTTCCACATTTGAATAATTTACTTGTCCCTTTAAGACAACTCCATCCATGTTTCTTTCCACACTTTGAGCATAAGGGAATGCTCATCTTTTTTTCAATGTTCTCTTTAGACTTTCATTTTAATTCCATTTTCCTCTTCATATCAAACCCATATGACTGATGGGTTACTCCAATCTCCATGTCAACTTTGAGAGAACATCGAACGATTTCCTCGTAGCTATTAATGTCCCTTATGGCTAAGGCTCTTCAAAGACTTGGTTTAAGACACCGAAGAATCGATCGATCTTACTCTCAGGTTGGATAATAATACCATAAGCATATATTGCAAGTCTTGTAAAATTTTCTTCATAGGTACCAACAGATTCATCATCCTTTTGCTTCATTTCAAGAAACTCTTTCTCCATCTTTGTTCGGAGAATACTAGGGAAGTACTTATTGAGAAATAAGTTCTTGAACTCATCCCATTCCATGGACTCAATTTCATCCCTTTGCCTCGTATTCTTAATAAGATTCCATCATAGATCAGCATCAAATTCCAAACGATACACTACTAAGATGACTTTATCATGCTCAAAACATTGAAGAACTGAAAATATCTTTTCAGTAGTACTAATCCATTGTTCAGCAACTAATGGATCAGTAGACCCGCTGAATGAAGGTGGATTCTATCTAATGAAGGATTCAACAGAATGTTGCTCCTTTTTCTCGTTTGGAAGTCCTGCATGATTCATAGCTTGAGAAAGTTGTGTGAGCATGGCTACAAGATTTTTCATTCCAACTCCCATAATGTTTGGTTGCTCAGGGGGACAATCATTGCATTTCCCATCGCATTCCGCATTAACACGGTTCCATTGGGTTCTAGCCATTGACTAAAACCAAGAAGAATAGTGTGAGCAACACTAATTATAATAGGAAAACCACATAATCAAGAATAAAATTTCACACTTAAGGTCTTATTCTACGTTATTCAGGGCCATTTATAAAACACTAAGATTGTTTCTATGCTTAGACTTATCCTTAGGGTTCTTTCTAAGGCTTTCACATCCTAGTTTCCAAAGGTTGACTATACCTTTCCTATGATACCAACTATAACGACCCATACTTTACATACATTGTTATTAATTCAGAATTGAAGCACACTTATTACAACATATAACAAAACCAGGAAAGGACTGTATAGGTATAGTGTCTTTAGAAACTGGGAAACATAAACAACTGGTTCATAAAGCATCTACTTTTCCTCCAATTTATTTCATCATATCTAGAGTCACTTTTTGGCATATTCTACTTAATAACCTTCTTCCCGACCTGGGGAAATAAAACATACAAAAGGGTGAGATCAAATGCTCAGTAAGGGTAAACAAAAGAAATATAAATCACATAATATATAAGCACATAACTTTTGGAAATCTTAACCTGCAAAAGAGATGATAATTTCATAACATGGGATAAATCATAGTATTGAAATGTAATCCCAATAATCATAAATTAAAACATGAAACTTTTTGTCATAAACACATAATAATAGAGAATCATTTCTTATAGTCAAGACTCATTGCCAAGACTATCTCAGTGGACAAAGTCCATTTCGAAACAGAGTTCACTCCTCGTTTCAGTCCGGTTTCACTGAACCGGTATAACCTACCATTCCAGCCATGTCTATCTCGTGAGATATAAAATCTTTAACCAATGCATTGGAGGAAGATATAGGTCCCACCCATCTCATAATGATACCATTCTTTTGTGTGCCACAAAATAATAAATCATACATCATTGCATAACCCATGTAATAAAAATGGTAATCTTAGACATCATGACATTATCAAACAATTCATATAAGATAAAGGAATTCATAAAAATAATTCCATAACAACATAATAAAATCAATGTAATAATAGGGATATAAACAGAACCCTATATTATCTTAGATGGAAAATAATTTTTATAAAACACTTGAACTCCATTCTTTAGGAAAATATCCTTTCAAATTCAAAAACATTTTCCTTTTTTAACATGTCATAAAATTTTAATCTAAAGAAGTTGATTAAAAATAAACATGAAAACTTGTAAATGGAGCTTCATGGAAATAATTTTTTAAAAATCCATTTATTTCGTATAAGTTAAAAAAACATTCTTCGTACATTTGTCGGAAAAGTCAAAAAGTACCTTGTACGAAAAACGACAAAAGATTCCTTTAATATCCTTTACTAAAAACTCACCGAAGGGTAAAATTTGATATAAAATATTGTATAGGGATATAAATATTACATATTGAGGAAAAACGGATGTGTAGGATAAAATACACCCTAGTAAATACCAAAGTATAAACAATCTTGGATAAAAATGAGATTGTGACATTTCCCTTACCTTAGGTCTGATATGCTTTGTACATATTCGAAACTCCTGTATAATGATTTAAATAATGTTATAGACTTATTACAGAATCATTCTTATTTTTATGATATCATATTTGGTCATATTCTTAGCTTCTTAGTAGTAATATTTCATTGCTGCTTGTTATTCGGGTGTTTATAACTTTTTGTTCTTATGCGTGTTTTGTCGAATAAATTCTTATTCTTCTATTTAGGTTATATATACCTCATTTACATAATGGTATTAATGTAATATATATCATATTCATTCATTTAATTAATTTATATAATCATTATGAAATGAAGATCATGTAGAATGAGTCACATCACATCATGGAGACAGTATTCTGTACGTACGCACGAGTGATGATATCGTTCCTATGATCGTGGAATTGTATTTCAGTGTATGTATAATATTTCAGAATCAGTATAACTTTATAATAGTCATATATAGTCATTATTTACACCATTATACCCGTCCAAGTAATGTGGTGGTGGAAAATAGATTACACCACGACGTGGAGACGATATTCCGTACGTACGCACGCGCGATGATTTCCTTTTCCGTAGGATGGATAGATGGTGAAATAGGGTTGTTTCATACTTATAATAACATATCAGTATATGAGTGATACTGATGTTATTACTTCATAATGAAACAATAAAAGAAGAAGAAGTGGAAGAAGATATAAATATGAAAGAATCGGTAACGGACATTACCTCTTCTTTGAAGTGCTTCTTTGAGACCTTCTTTTAGGGCACTAAAATTGGTCTTTGAAGAAGACCAGGACCTATAGGATGTCTCTAGGTAAGTGGATAGGAGAAAGTGGCAGGGCTTGTCCGATATTGAAGGCTCAATGTGGTGTGAGGAAGAGAGAAAGGAGGTTCCCTTTTATAAGGGAGGAGAGGGGCACCTTTGGAATAACAAAACATATTATTTTATTATAAAGTCATGTTCGGTTATAAATAGCTCCAAATTGATTTATTTCGAATATAAGGTGGGGATGGGTCGAAATAATCTCATCCAATAGAATTTAGACAAGTTTAGGTTCCTATTTTAACCTTATCATTTAGATTTAACATTAAGTTAAATAATTTTACTTTTACCGTGTCTTCTTGTGCTCTTATACTATAAGGTTAATAAACATACTATAAGCAGCCAAAAGAACCCCAAGTTGTTTATTATTAATATATATAACCTTATATAAGTCATTTCGCCGAACCATATATTTTTAGGAATAAAATAACAATTACTAATATAATATTTGTTTTAAAAACTATTTTATGTCAATTTTGACACTATTTAGTAATTAATTTTTGTGAAAATCGTAACATAATTATTAGTTCTAAAAAATTTAATTAAATCAATACTAACATGTCATATTAATTTAGAAAATTAGTATAATTCATAAAAAGTCTAAAATTATATTTATTTGGGTATTTATAACATCAATTATGTCAATATTTTATTAATAAGATAATTACTGCATCATTGTTGTGTCATAAATCAATTAACTTATTTAATGTCTAAAAATCACAAATAAAATACCATTATGTAGGAAATCTTTTTATCATTCTAATGAATATTTATAGTCGAATTTATCTTATCTATTACCCCATATTAAAAATGATTTAGTTATTAAACATTGACTTCAACTATTTTTACCCTTCTTTAAATAAATTTATAATAAATGTCCTAATCTAATCCAAGTGGGTCTAAATGGTCATATTTTATTCATAAGGTTGGTTTTGGTCGAATTACACTTGTCCAATAGAATTAGTACATGTGTTAGGGTAATAATAATATCATTTTACCCTTAATTAACCTATTTATTTTTAACCGTGGAAAAAAAAGTAAAAAGTTATTATTCACCAAAAAATTATTTTCATCTCATTGAACCACATTTTAATTACTGACATCAACCGTATCTCTCGGATTTTCGAAATTCCACTCACAGAAGTGGTAAAATTTTGTTTTATGAAAAATTCAGTTTTTTTAACTACCACTTAGTGGTTTCACTATTCATCAAAAATTGAAAGTTTTCAGAAAAATAACTAAATTTCACCATAGGCTAATTTTGATATTACGAATCCAAAAATGAAGTCCATTTTGAAAAATAAAATTTATAAAATTTTAAAAAGTGGTTATTACTATTCATAACGGCTAGTTTTAATAATATTTTAATAGTATATTGCTGTTTAGTGAAATTCGGTATTGCGTACGACGCAAGCTATCGAGGAAGCTCGCAATTTCGTGTAAAGAAAAACAAGAAAGTGTTGTGTGTAGAAAAATATTCCATTGATGATTTATATAACATAAAAGTCTCGGGTGTTACAACAGAAATGAACATTAGTATGAACTATCATCCACAAATTGATGGCCAATATACTTGAATTATTTAGAAACTGGAATATGTGATAGTATCATGTTATATGGACTTCAATGGAGGATGGGACCACCATCTTCCACTGGTTGAATTCTCCTACAATAACAGCTTCCAATCAAGCATCTGAATGGCACAATATGAATATATTAATGGGAAAAGGTTCCAAACACTAGTGTATTGGGAGGAAGTCAGTGAGAGTAAGCTAATAAGACCTTAAATGGTCAAAGAAATGGTGGAGAAGGTGAAAACCATTCAGTAACATATCAAAGCATCCCATATTCGACAGTAGAGTTATGAAGAGAACCTTCAAAAGGACCTTGAATTCAAATATGGAGTAATGTTATTTGTAAACATATCTCCATGGAATATGGTATTGATGTTTTGAAAAAAAGTATGTTATGTCATAAGAACTTACTCCCCTTCGAGATTCTTGATCATGTCTGGGTTGTGGACTTTCAACTAGGAGTTCCACCCCCCATGGCCAAAGTACATAATGTATTTCATGTATCCCTCTTAAGTACGTACATTGTATACCCTTCCTATGTAATATATTCATATGTAATACAGTTAGAGAATTATCTTTTTAATTAGGAGTAGCCAGTGAATATATTAGATCATAGGGAAAATGTTCTACAAAATAAGAAAATTCCCCTCATCAAGGTGTTGTGGAAAAACAAAACTTTAAAGAAGCAATGTTAGAATCGGAGGAAGTGATGAAGAAGAGTTACCCACATCAGTTTTAGTGTGGGAAAAGGAAATTTCGATGGAGACATTTCGTAAGGGGTGATGATTGTAATGACCCACGATTTTAATAATGGAAATTATTCTTGATATAATTAAATGTATTATTATGTGAAATGGTTATATAACATATGCACTTCATTGGTTTTATGATTTTGGATTTTTAAAATACCGTTATCAATTGTGACCATTTCCTATATAGCTGTTCAATAGTGATCACGTGATTAATATAAATATAGTGCTTTAAAAAATACAATTTACACAGATAAAGGATGCAATGGCCACATCCAGTAGATTTCCCCACACGAATCCATTTTTCGGAGCTCAGAAAGGCGGTGTCATCATTGGGCCTCACTCTTGACATATCCCAATATGAGAATCAACACATTATGTTTGAGTGGAACTACTTATATTAGATGTGAATGTTGATAGAGATTACCCCCCATGTGTTGCTATCCGATCCACCCCAAGAGTATGTCACCATCACATATTTTACCCATCAGTCTTATGCGGGTGTTATATGGGATTAGGTAACAATACCTTAGAACTATGATTATGGGCATTATTCATGTATATAATAAAGAATATACATTCATTTTATTATTGTTACATTGTAAATATCTTTTAAAGAAAAAACAGTACTTAATATTCAATTAAGATATTTTTTTTTTGAATTAATGGATTTTTGAATTAAATACTTTTTTAATTATATATTATTAATAAATTAATTTTTATATAATATAAATTACCATATAATTATATGTATATTATTTAGATGTTTTTTAATTATTGAACGATATTTTTGTCAAAACACATGAATTTTCGATAAATTTCAGTTTTTTAAAATATAAAAGTTTACATATTAAGAAAATTTTTAAGATAAAATGAATACTATATATAGAATGAGGACATCAATGTTAACCAATAGTTGATTTTTCATAATTTTCTGAGATATTTGCATTTTTGGGTAAAAATTAAATATCGTTTAAGTATATAATGTGTTTAATGACATCATAATAAACCAATAGAGACGTACTAAAATACTATAAACATTACAATCGGCCATTATACCTTTTTACATTAAAATAACATTATTTATGGTTTGTTCGATTTATTTTACCAAGTCATAGTTGACCCTTCATGACATATAAGACAGTTTAGATTTATAAATTTTTTCCTTGAGAGTGTGACTCACCTCCATATAAAAAACATATTATTTTAATAATTTAGCCCATTTTACTTATAAAATATTGTTTTCCAATCCCGTTTGGGAAAAACCATGGGGAAAAACCATGGTCTGGTTTGTAGTTTTGATTATTTTAATGTGTGGTCTCCTTAACCTAAATAAAAAAAATCTCTCTCCTTTCCTATATAAATCCACCCAAGATCATACTTTCAATTCATTCAAAGCCTTTGGAGTTCATACAACCTCTTCACTCCTCTCTATATAATCCCCCCAAGGTGCCACAAGCTACCAATATTCTTCTCTAAAGCTTTTCTTAAGCCATTGGGATCACATTTCCATGTTAGAGATTTCTTCCTCTCTTATTTTTTATATGTTTCTTTTTGTTGATATACCCTTGTATTTTCAATTACAAATGTTGGCGTATGATTTTTAACCTCCCCCATACTTCCCTCTTTATGTTTGAATGATGAGAGACCACTTTCTCTCTCCTTAATTCCTTCCATGTGCACATGTTACCATACTTAAATTTCGTAAGGGATTCCTTCCATTTTCATTTTATCCATGTTTCATAATATGGTTATGCCCTTTTATTTTCAATTATAAATGTTGGGTTATGATATCTCACATCCCCCATAAATCCCTATTTATGTTTTAATGATTATATACCACCTTTTCTCTCATTAATTCCTCCAATGAACAACCTTTACCATGCAAAAACTCTATAAGCAATTTAGCTCTTCTCGTTTACATTAAAGAAATTATTTTGTTTTAAGGATCTAAATACCATTACATATGATGTGAAATGTATCTATACTACCCCCTTGCTTTCCATTTCATGTATATATGATCACACACCCCTTTATCTCTCATCAATCATTTTTATGGATTATAATGTCACACTATTATGTTTCCAAAATTGCACTGAGATTTTCCCTGACCAAGTCATTTTGTACTGAATACCATGCCCATGTATCTATCAAGAGTATTATCCTTTATACAAAAATATTAATTAATGGAATAGCTTCATTTATTAATTCCACATTCCATTATCATGGAATAAATTATGATGTTTACTGAATCCATGTTGTATGATCTTGTGGCACAAATATGCATGAAATGAAATGTTTATGAAGGGTGCATCCTAATAGCACTCCAATGCATTGGGTAAATATTAG
Organism: Viscum album; assembly: GCA_963277665.1. Taxonomy (NCBI): domain Eukaryota; kingdom Viridiplantae; phylum Streptophyta; class Magnoliopsida; order Santalales; family Viscaceae; genus Viscum; species Viscum album. The sequence continues at coordinate 158,793 of CAUJRU010000849.1, read as the reverse complement.
TACAATGAATCATCAAGTGCAATGTGGTTTTACTCATGATAATTCAAGTGAAATGAGTATTTACTCATGTTAATTCATGTTCAATGAGTGTTTACTCAGGATCTATGTGCAATGGTCCTTGGCTCATTCTAATTCAATGTTAAGTGTGGTGGACACATTTCCATGTTATGATAATCATGTTCTATCATGACATTATGTTCATGTTATTTTATACTCTATTGATATGACTATTTACTAACATGTATTGTATTCTTCATGTTATTTATTTTTACTCCCTTACTAGGCTTTATAGTTCACCCTTTTCACATGTATGTCCTCCGGTTATCTCATGAAATGCTAAAAAGAAGGGAATGTCAAGGTTATGTAAATGATTTTTTCAATAAAGATGTTGTGTGTTTTATGTTTTAAGTTTCTATATAATATTCCTAATCCCCAAGGGCACTACACCTCTCGATCATCCACATTTTTCAAGTGAAGATTTTATGTAATAAATCATTTTTAAATGTGTAATAAAAACAGGTTTGTTATAAACTATATATAGCGATGTAGTTATTTTAACCAAAACATTAAAATGATGAATGCATAAAGTATCTGTGTCATTTTATCACATGGGATATGATTATATTTATTCTCATGGATGGGGTTTTCAATATTCTTAT
>CAUJRU010000849.1:0-157934 GCA_963277665.1 Viscum album | reverse complement strand
AAGAATTTAAATGGGTCCTAGAAGGCCTAGGTCTGGTCCGACCTTGTCGGACAGAACCAGCCTAAACCGGACTGACCCTCTTTGTCCAGGTCAACCAACATGGTGATCTAGCAGGTCACTACCTTCTCTACTCTCTATACCACCTCCTCTACCACTATAAGCATTAGCACGACCATATTTTCCATCAATATAATCATCCAAAATACCATTGTTTCTAAAATTACTTCTATAGGTTCCATAATCAAGTCCAGCATAATTTTAACCACCACAATAATTTTTATAAGGTTGGAGTTTTGCAGTTATATCATTGACCCAGATAACTTTAATGTTATTCCCATAACTCCCCTATGAATTAAATCTGTAATATCTCAATTATGGAAAACACAATTTATAATGCATTAGCACCAGAATCACATCTTACTATCTTTTTTGATATAGACCTTCCAATTCATTAAATATAAAGCTGGACCTACAGCATCATCAGAATCATAGTTCACGAACCTGAATCCACTAAACTACATAGTCTCACTCTTTATGATAACCCCGACGAAAACCAAAAAAACAATATAAATGAATAACACCAATATATAATTTAAAAGTAAATAGATAAACAATGAGAAGTTCATAAATAATGTGTAAAAGCATCATAATGAACATTTTCTATAAATTTATTAGATAGTGGGGACATGTTTCGAAAAGAAATTAGTCATTATGTATGTCTATGAAATAATTAATGCAATATGGAATGGTATATCATGAAGGAAGGTTTTAAAAATTGGAAGAGAAATTATATGACCAGGATATCAAAAATATCAACTTCTATGAACATAATAAATGATAAAATAACATAATTATTGAAGGTAAACATAAGAAATAAAACCACTTAAGATACAACATCATCAAATTTCAGAAAAATAATATAGGAAATGATTTTCATAAACACCCAATGAATGGCCTTATTATTTTGGTAAAATCATGTCATAAATGAAGGCCATAGAAAAATAGTTCATAATATTAAACCAATTTATGAGAATTCACATCCAAAAAATAGGTTTAATGAAAAATTATGAATTTTATTAACATAGAAATGATGGGAATCATCCCATTTTTGAGACCATTCTAGTTAATACTCCTCCGATAAAGGCTTCCAATTAAACTTTAAAATAAAATTTCATAATAAAACTAGTAAACCTGATATAAACTTAATGTATTTCATAATGTAGGATTTACCAAAATGTGAACCTTATAAGGGTAACTTTGTGTATAATACCACAATTATTTAAATGTTCATTCAATAGAAAAATAGAATAGATATAGTAAAAACATGGTTGAAATAAATATTAGAAATGGTGATATAAAATTTGAGAAAATTATTCAAAAATTAATAGAGATATTATTTTTCTATATCATTTATAAGAAAAAAACTATTTGAAAAAAATATAGGAAATTGAATGTTTCAATTAAAAATTATAGGTCGCATCTTCCATCAATGTGGTTGGGAATTATGGCCATAAAACCAAATTAAAATATACCTAGATTATTGAAAAAAATCATATCACATTTAGAATATAATAAAGAATATAAACCTAAGATAATATAAAAAAATAAAAAATTTAAAGAATGGTTGGATGGATGAAATCAATAAACAAAATAGAAAAAAATATACTTTCTCAATTTATTGGATTTAATTATATCTATGTGTACTGAATTATATTACATTTAAAATATTTAAATGTTTGGTTCCAGTAGATACGAGTTCCAAACTCAAAAAATGGTACATAGAAAAAAAGATATAATTGAATTAGTTCATTGATAAAGTATCAAATTATAAAAATATTCAGAATTGATGATAATTGTCTCATAAATGTAGTGTTATGATTCTTGATCTATAAATATTTATTTTCTATTGTGTCCACATAAAAAATTGTAAAGAACAAAAAACCAAAATATAATAAAATCAAAACAATTGTAAATCTATAAAGATCAAACGTATTGTCTCTGAAAACCATTGTTTTTTGAATTTATGAATGATGAATAGGGAAAACATCTCCCAATAGCTAGCAACAGATAATTATGGAAATAAAAAAATATGAACCATAAAAATAGGATATAATAACACCAAAAAATATACATCCTAATTAAACTAAAAATAAATAAATATTATTGTCAATGGAACACGATATGATATATTTATGTACAATGTCAATACCAAATGAAATATTGATGATTAACAACATTAAAGCGAGAACATGAAAATTAGTAACAATGGAGTGCATCAAACAGATAAATTGATTAAAGATGACCCATTACCAAAATAATGAGGGTGTGATGAAGGATACAAACAATGATGATCTAGGACAACATTATATATAAAGAGAGTGTAGAAGACATGAGGAACCAGCTAAGGTTTAATTGTCAATGATAAAAAAATATGTTATTGAAAAGATAAAAACTGTCATTATTCCTCACAGATAATATGTTTGATTATTTATTTTTATTAAATAAATGAATAAAATTTTGTATGATGAAAATTAATGGTAAAATTTCATATGAAGTAAATGACACTGTTAAACCAAATATGATTCCTCTATTAGGATTAATAATGTTTAATATCAAAATTATATGAAATTAAAATATATTAAAATGATCATATTACATAAATGGACACCTCCACTTAAAAAAGAAATAATCCAAACCATTTTAGTTTTTGAGATATTAAAATTATTAATTCCTAAAAAACATAAATAATTAGTAATAATTTTTTTTTACAATTTGAAAATATATCATTTTTAAATTTTATTCATTAAAAAGATAAATATTTTAAGTTTTTGATGCACACAAGAACTCAACGTGAAAAAAAGAATACTCCCTCTCTTTCAAATGTTGAATATGAAGAAATATACATAAAAAATAGAATCATTGTATTGAATTTAACATTAAATTTACAATGAACTATAAAATTCAAAATTAATATTTATTAATACTAAACTGTCTTAATACAAAAAATTCTGTAATCAAACTACATGGGTGCTGGAAGTTTTAGAATTTGTCTCTGCCTTAGCTTCCACCTCACTAGTCTCTACCATAGATTCCACCTCCTCTATAATTTCAACCACCTATTACCACATAAAAAAATATTTATCAATGTAATAATCAACATGGATGATCTTACCAGTTATCTAGTGTATATTCATGATGGATTCTATGATTTCGTATGTTGATAGAAAACAAAGAAATAAAATCAAACACTGTCATCCATTGAATATATTGCTGAAGAATCATCATTTCTATCATTGAAAATCACAATCTTAAACCCTTTAGATCCTCCAATTTCTTATTTATTCAAAACCATCATTGATAAAAATGTCTATAAATATATAATGAACAAAAAGAGTTTGAAATAAAATTAGGGGAAACCCATTCTAGATGAACTTACTGGTAAAAAAATGTTGGTTCATGATGATTGGGAATTACATGAATTTGTTAATTGAAGGAATACATTAATTATATATTATATTTTTCATTGTTTTATGACTATAAATAATCAAAAAATATTGAAAATTCACATGGGAGACTCGAATCTAAGACCTCCCAAGGTAAAGAATATTTTCATTAAAACATAATAACTGATAAGGAAGTATTCTTTCATAAAATTAAAATAAATCGTAAGTAAAGAGTATCTTTTTATACATAAATATCCCAGAATGAATAAATTTTTAGCAATTGAGATGATAATTATAAAATTTCTTAAGAAACCATAAAAACATATAAATGCATAAAATATTTCCATTAGCTACCTAAAAAACAACTAGATATCCATCATGACGTGTTCTACAATAAACCCCTCACATAAGGCCGATAAAATAGAATATAAATTTGATTACATATACTAGTATATTGTAACTATTACAATCCTCGGAATAAATATTTCACAATTATTCATGGGGAAAAAATTCAATATTGACATATTTGAAACATGATTGTTTGATAAAATATTTTTACAAATCCTCCTACCATGTAGATAGCTGATTCTAATAAAAAATTGAATTTTAAACTATAGATACATAGGTATTCTGAGATTTTCATAAAAATTACTTTTGATGTGCCACTCTTATATTAAATTATTTATAAAATGAATGTACACACATAGAATTAAAATAAAAAATCCATACACATGATAGATAGAAATATATGTAAAATAAAAAAATTAATCAACCATTTAATAGATCTGAATATAATCTAGACCTATGGATTATATATACATATAGGAGGAAATATGGTGTTATAAGAGGTCAGTTTATTAAAAGGTAATGTGGGGAGAGGAACTGATAAATGAATATTTTCTATTTAATTTAGAATAGTGATTGGGTGGTAGAACATGGGAGTCCAATCATGTAATTTATCATTAATTTTTATTTCTCCCTTAGTCTCTACTATAAATCTCTTAAAAACTAGTTAATAAATACGTAGTAGTCCAACGATTTGGACATAATGAATTTCTATTAATTTTATTCTTGTTATTTATAACTTTTGGTTTAACATGTTTCTACCTTTTTACTTAAATGAGAATCCATAGTGGAAATTCCCCAAATTGTCATGGAAGGGAAAAAATACATAATAAATAACTAGGGAAATATGTTTGTACATTCATATAAAAGGGATGGATCAACGGATGGAATGGACCGAATCAGTTTCCATGGTCTTAGTATCATCTATCATCATGTTCAATTAGTAGGATTCAGACTCAAGTGATCTTCCAAATTCAATGGATATAATGGTTCAGCCCATGGAAAAATTTCACAAGATGTTTGAGATGCCACCATCAGACATTATGGCTGACTCATTGGCATTAGAATTAGGATTTATCTTCCATGATATTACGGAATTTTTCATCAATATGATATGTGTTACTTCTGTAAGTACCCCAAAGGATCTCTCTATCATCTGGAACATCGAACTGCTAGCATTTTATAGAAAATATCAAATCGATGGGATTAATATAGATGATCTTAGTTTTATAAATAATCACATGACATACGTAACATAAATATCCATAGATAAATTCACAATGGAGGGGGTGTTGTTACATTGGTTTAGGGTTTTATAGGTGGATCATCTGGATTTATCTTGAAAAAAATTCAAAGATCAAATCATAAAACATTTCAGTGGAATGGAAGTCCAAAATCCATATGAATATCTTGTGGAGTTATAACAACAAAAGTTTTTTTAGAAGTATATTGAGTAGTTTTATTTTTTAGAAGATTTATTTCCATGACAACATGAATAAAAATATGTCGATTATTTCATGCACGGTTTTTATGAAGAGATCCTAATATGGGTCCACATACATAATATAGAGAAACAAATATAGGTAATTTATTATTCCATACTTGTAGAGAAATCAATCAGGAAGGACATTGTACCACAATATTATAGAGGAATATCAAGTGTCTATATTCATGATTCATGGCCACCTCTCCTTTGTCAAGGTAGACACCACCACCTGGCTTCACCACTCACCATATTCGTAGAAATGGTGAAATAATAGAAGAGTAAAATTGGTAGTTTTCTATATAAAATCAATTGGGTTCTATGAAAATATGCAACCTCAATATTTAGGAGTAGGAAGAATACTGGAGGAAGAGCGGCTGCTTTCAATGCGGGGTGAATTGCAGTCCCCCTAAAAAATGTGTCAATCCAAAGTTGAGGTTTTTTGTTGGGGGATAATGAATTGATATCTGATGATGATCACTTGTTGTGAGATAATTTGAAATATACATATATTGTTGAGTTATTTCATGAGAACAAATACATGTTTTCTAATTTATAATATTTGGAGACAGATTATTGTTAATGAAAATCTGACATCACTACCATGAAATCCATGGAATTTGGGTGGGGGTGTTCCCATATTGGTGTTGCAAAGATAATGGTTCATCTCAAAATCATATTACACCAATGTTGGTCCATTTTATTGTACTACTAATAGTGGATTATAAACAATTGATCATTAAATTATAGGAGGGTCTAAACATGAGGATAGTAGGGAATTCCATCATCTCACCTTCACTATAGGGGGACTATTGTTGTGTGATTTTTTCATAGGACCTAGACATTGACATCTTGAATATTATTTTTGGAATTTAATGGCTTCAGACTCTCATAAACATAAAAATCAATTGGAAGACAATGTAGTTGAATTCAAAAACATAGTGATGTCCATTTACCGTATATGGAACAAATTCCATCAATAGTGAAGTGTCCTTGTGGGATACACATCACACTAATATGGACCATATAGGTTTTTGTCGATACCTACTTTGGGGTGTAAGAGATGAAAAGTAATCCTTTTATCCAAGAGGAAAAAACAAGACTTTTAATTGTTTATTAAAATCATTTTTAGTGTGTCTTAGTATCCAAATGGTCTACCTCCAAGGAAAAAAGGGTTCATGCTATCATCCTAAACCTAGGTCAAGGATTAGTTATGCTCTAACCCTACCACTACCCACATTTTAAAATTACTGAAACCAAATTAATGTTGAACGAGATGCTCGAACTTGGAATCATCATGCCCTGTTACAATGATTGTTTCATCCTAGAATTATTGGTAAAATATAAATATGGGGAATGGTGAAAATGTTTGGACAACTTGTCATTAAATAAGGGCGCTATTTTAGATATGTTTTTCATTACCATAGTGAAAGAACTAAATGATGAACAGTATGATGTCACTTCACTATGTTATACCTTAAGGTAGGTTATCAGCAGAATTAAATATGGGATGAGGACATTGAAAAAAACATCTTTTCACACTCATTATGGTTGTTAAGAATATTTAGTGATTATTTTGGGCCTCACCAATTCATCATCCACTTTCTAATGATATGTGAATAATTTCATTTCCCCCTTTCTCTGCAAGGTTAAACTAAATTTTTGGAATGATGTTCTGATTTATAGCACCGATTGGGAGTCACATAAACAACATATTAATAATATCCATTGTTTCCCCTAATATGAAAAATTATTTTTCCAAGTAAAAAATTGTATCAGCAACCATGTGAGGGTCAATAATAATTCAATCATTTGAGACAACTAATGAACAAGTCTCTGGTACTAGACATTCACTATTTTTCAAATGAACTCGATGTTGGGTGTCATTCCCTAGAGAGAGGGTTGGTGTAGTTTTCAGGAAAATGTTGATGACCCATTACAAACTATATCTCACCATTGATAGAGAAGAACCAACCTAAATCAACATATGAGAATGATATTATGCAATTAGTGATTTTCATTCAATATTGACATCCATATTTTTAGGATTTTTGTTCATAGTTTTCTCCATTCACTAGAGCCAAAAATGTTTCCAATAATAGTGGGAAACCAAAAAGGAAAAAAATTCTTATTGATAAATTATTTGGACATCATCATTGCATGATGTACAATTTAAGAAAATAGAAAATATTTGAGAACACTCTCTATCGAAGGGAGAAACCCCCTACCTTGCTTATACATCAATATATCCCATTTTGGTAGGATGACCTCTTCTTTTCTAAGGGTGTGTCCAACATCCCTTACCTCAACATAGTTTCATAGGTAGACCAAATGGGTCAGAAGACACATCCAAGGTATTTGTACTCATGTTGAACATTATTTTTTAAATGGAATTTTGAAATCCCAACCACTTATCCTTCGATTCCCGATTTATTTCATGAGTTTTATTCTCCTCCTCATGATTCCCATAATGTAACTACTGAATAAATCAAAAACATTCAACCAATATCTATTAGAAACACATGAAGGCAATTGTAATTTAGTTTTTTCGGTAGTGTAATGTTTTCCAATGATAAAAATATTCATTGGTTGGGCTTCTCTAACCATTGGAGATACCAACAGTAGTGTGGTATGACATTTCCATAGACTTCATCTCATGGATTCTAAAATCCAAATGTTTTAAAATAATTTTGGTGGTAGTCAATATCTTTCCCATATAGTCTCATTTTTTACTAAAACACCAATACACATCCGAGAAATTGGTTGGATTCTTCTTGTGAGTAGTGGTCCATTAGAATGGTGTTCTGACATCAATTTTCAGTTATCATGATTTTTTCCATAGTTGTTTCTTGATATTACTATTCGTTCACATGAGACTCAAATAATAATCATGTTTTCCTATCACCCACAAACTGATTTCTTGATAGAATTTTATAATCATTTTCTTGAAGTGTATTTACAATTCTATAAAGGAGGCCAAACTACTACCCTGTATTTATTGTAATAGATATTCATAATTGAGTTAAAAATCTACATTGTATGTTTCCATCAAATCCATTTCGCTTGAGGTGGTTTTTGGCCTCCAACCTCGCATGGTTTTTAGTTTTTTTCCTCAGAAACACAAGTGGTAGCCTTATCACTATATTATCATGGAATGTCCCTATAGAAACTCCATTTTCATCTTGATAAATCCAAATAATATATGATAAAATGTTGGCGATCATCTACAAACTTTCACATATCAAGTGGAAATCTATGTTTATTTAAATAATTTCTTCCACAAATACTCATTTATGACTCAAAGGATACATTAGAAATTTTTAGAACATTGGTATGATCTATTTACAATCCTAAAAAATAGAATAGTCACATATCACCATGAACTATATATGGTAGCTAGAATCCACTACATTTTTATGTTTCCTAATTAACATGTGGCGTGGTCCCCAAATATATGTTTGATACCCTCTTTGTGGGCATGAAGTGTGATCCCTATGATTTTCCAACCTCCCTTGTAGGGTTATAATGACACCTGTAGTTAATGGATGTCAAAACTAAACCATAGTATAGTATCTAGGGTATGGATTTTATAGAAAAAGATGAAACATGGGTAGATATGTTCTTCCTAAAAAATAAGTTTCCTCTGTCTAGTCTAATAGTTATGAATGCTATTGATTATGGTGAATGTAATAGATCCTAAGATAACACAGGCATGTGGAAAGAATATATACGTATGTGGGCACATGGGGGTCCACTATGAGGTTAGTCACTTATGAGGGGATGTGGGGACATAAACTGAGAAATTAATCTTTTTTGATGGAGTTGGAACTGTGCTTGGGTGTGAGGGAAAGTAAGTCCACTCATGTTATTTTTCTTTCAAATTTATCTCATCATCTCACCATGTTTATAATAAAAATCTCAGACAAAATATATAATAAACACATATTAGTCTGTCAATTTGGATGGATTTACTACATATTAATTATCTTCTAGGGATTTCTCATGATAAATATTATAACACAAAGTTGTGTCCCATTGAATAACCAAAAACAAGGATATTAGAATAACAATGATATCCATTTATTAGATTCCCGAATCAAGTGAGATTATTGAAACATTCAGAAATATTTTATTATGGAAAAGAATTAATATTGGGGTTACCAATAAAAAACCAATGGCGTATATGTGAAAGAAAACACAATCTGATTATTGGAGTGTATTTTTTCCATATTAATTATTTTATTTTTTGATAATGAAAATATACTATATTTTATAATAACATATTGGGATTTTCTTTTTTCATTAGTGAGGTGATGGATTTAATTTGTTACCTTCTGATAATTCTTTATGAATGTTATTTTTTTTATAATGAGGTTTTTTTATATTTAAATTATAAATTATAGAACATTTGTATATATAAAAAGTAGAGTAGTGTGTTAACCATGAAATGGGATCTAATATTATTTTCAACAAAGTTGGTTCTAGATTTAGATTATGTATATATTACTTAAACAATGTGAATTGTGGAACATTCTTTTATATGTATTGATTATACCTTTTGATTCTAGTTTGTTTTTTTTTCAAGTGTAGTTGAGTAAAATTATTTTGAGAAATAATTATCATGATCATATGTTGTGAGAGATTATTACATATTGGTATCACCTTTTGAAATACCTAAAGGTGACATGCTATTTGATTTAAATAGATATCATTTAAATATAGTAGTGATGAAATCCTACAAAAAATGATTATTTTTCGACGAACCCCTTAAAATTTATGAAGATATTATTTCTATATCTAACACATATAATATTCAATGAATAATTTTAATAGAAGATGATGCTCTATAATATATCACTTCTCTCATCGAGTTCAAATTTGGAGAATAGATCATAAAAAATAATAGGAATTTAAATTCCCTATTAAACCACAAATTAATTTGTAAATAAAATAAAAATACATGAGCTATCAAATCCAATAACAATACTATGTACTACCACTTCACCATAATAAAAATAAATAATCTATTTATAACTCTTCACTCAAACTATAATATAAAACCACATTAACAAAAACTGACCTAAAGTACATTGAACTAAAAAAACTAAACAAATGAGACATAAAACAACATGAATGGAGATGATTTAAACCAACCCTGTCTAAAATAAACTATAAAACCCAGACCCCAGTTTTCCAGAGTTAGTGAATTATCACGTAACATTTTCATGATAAAATGAAATCATGTCCCAAAAGACCGATCAGGTTAGTATTATTGGAAACAATATTCATACATATGTTCAACTTTACAACATTAAAAGGAATACAACATTAATGTATTATAGTAAAAATATCCATGCCTCCTAGATTATACAAGCAAGCCACTCATAACTAACTACTTCATATCCTGGGAAAATGATACATAAGAAGGGGTGCGCTCAAACGCTTAGTAAGGGTAATCAATACAGTGGAATATAACAAAAATATTAGGCATGATGAATAATTAAAATTCATGAATTTACAAATAATAAACATGAACACTTTATGGTAGGAATATTATCTGAGTAAATAATTCAATAATCAAACATCATCAGGGGTATTCAACAAGTCTAACAACCACATGAACCGTCAATAAAATTTTCATAATGAGGGAATATATAATGCGGGACATTCTGAAAAATTTTGTCAAGGCCTCAGCCAATACATCTTAAAATTATTAAGGCCTCAGCCAAAACCATATATAAAAATTGGGAAAGGCCTCCACCAATTCAACATCTAATTCTCTTATGAGACCTACTGATGCACCGAGGAGCTATAGTGGGATCCACCATACACATACCATGTCCAATACATTCCTCATATGAAAAGGTTGAAACATAACATAAACATTCATATAAAAACTATCATATGAAATGTTAATACAGTATCCATAAACCATTAATGGTATAAAAATAACACATCAACATTCAACTATATCACATAACCTTCAATAAAATATTCCATATTTGTATCATAATAAATCCTCTTTAAACTAGTGTAAAATTTATCAAAGGATGTTGACATTGATGAAATCAATACTTTTTCAGATAAATATATCTTTCTCTTTTAAAATAATTTAAGAGTCACATTATTATAAATGAAAGAATTTATTTTGAAAATATTATTATAAGCATATAATGTAAACTTTGACAATATTATAATGGTATAAAATTTCCACACCCGCTGTATAAGTAAAATAATTCTTACCTTAATTTTGTCGAAAAGGTCATAAATTACATTGTCTGGAAAATGACGAAAATATTCCTTTCAAAACATATAAGGTCTAATAAGGGTATAAATGAATTTAACCCATTGTCTAGTAAATAGTGAATAAAATTTGAAATACATTTTAATGAAACATGGATCTGGATGATAAAGAGGTCCTAGTAGATAATTATGTAAAATCAACCTCAGATAATGAAGAGATTGTGAAATTAACCCTTACCATGAACTTTTCATTGGTCTATAGTACATTTAAACTCATGAATAATATCCATAGTATGTTATTAAATTATTCCAGAACCATATTCTTATATATTACATCATAAATTATTCATTTATTTCTTTATACTACCCATTTAATAATTATTTCCATGTTAAATAACCATTTCGGGTAAAAATGGATTTCTTTATCGTACGTGTTTTAACTTGTTATTTTTCATCATATGTTTTAGATCATGATTTAAATACTTCCAGACTATAATCCATGATTTAAATATCATATATATTTATAATATAAATGATTATAAAAGATAGATATTTTAAATATAAGGCATCATTTATGGAGACAGTAGGCCATACGTACGCATAAACGATGCTAATATTTTCATATCTTATTGAACGGAAGTAGGTGAATAAGATATATGTAAGTACATAAATACACACACACACATAAAAATATATATATCCTGTAGAATTATTATGTCATATATTACATAATTATTAATAATATATATTTTTATAATCATCGTTGAATAGTGAATGTGTAAATGAATCTCTTCGCGTCATGGAGACGGTAATACGTACATACACACGAGTGAAAATATCTTTATATTGATGGTGAAATAGTATTTAATTGGGTTTTATATCATATATACATAATAATTAACATGTTATATTTATTATTTAAATCATTTATACTCATTATTATACTCATCCCAATAATGAAGTGTTTGAATAACAAATTACGCCACGGTGTGGAGACGCTAAGCCGTATGTACACACGTATGGTGACTTTTTCATTTATAAGATGTATAGAATAACGAATATGGTTGTAAAAAATATTTATAATAACATCACAGTATGTAGGAGGTACTGGATTTATTATTTTGGTATGGAAACAATAATGAAAGTGGAAGTGGAAGAAGAAATGAACTTGAAAAATGGTGGTGGAATTATACCTCTTCTTCGGGTGCTTCCTTTTGAGTTGATCAAATGGTTGCCTAAGGTTGGATTTATGATCAAACTGATGCATATATGTTGAATTGAGTGAATTTTAGAGGATATTTGGGAAGGGTTTGTCTGAGCCAAATGGATTTGGAGTAGTGATTTTGAGAGAAGTAGAAGTGCCCTTTTATAAGAGTAGTGAGGGTCACTATTGGAAAATATAAAAATATTAATTTATAATACAATTATATTTTGTTTATAATGGATTAAAATGATTTTATTTCGAGATCTAGGTGGTTATGGTTCAAAATAATCTCAACCAATAGGTTTTAGACAAGTTTAGTTTACAATTTTAACCTTATCAATTAGATTTAACTCTTAGATAAATGGTTTAACTTTTACCGTTTATTCAGGTATTCTTACACTATATTGTTAATAAACATTATCTAAACTTCCAAGATAACCACAAGTGGCTCATTGATGACATATATAATATTATTTAACCACTTTTTCCAAAACTTATATTTTTTGGAATTTTATATCAACCAATAATATAGTATTTGTTTTAAAAATTAATTTATGTCAATTTTGACACTATTTGGTATTGTGTTTTTTTGATAGTCATAAAAACCTTATCACAAATAAAATAACTTATATAATAAACCATAACATGTAATATTAACCATTAAAATAGTTTAATTTATCAAAATTCACAAATTACTTTTATTTGGATATTTACAACATCAATTATTTTAACCTTTCTTTAAAAAGGTAATTACTACCTCATCATGGTGTCATAAATAAATTAATATATATTATGTCTAAAAATAATAAATAAATTGAAATTATGTATTAAATATTTTTATCTTTCTAATGAATATTTATAGTTGAATTAATATTATGTGTAAGCCTATATTTGAAATGGTTTAGTTATTAATCATTTATTTTAACACTTTTAACTCTTCTTTAAATAAAATACTAATAAATGTCCAAATCTAATCAAAGTGGCCCTAAAGGAACATGTATTATTCCTAAGTTTGTTTTCTATCGAATTACACTTATAAAATAGAAGTAGGAATGTGTTAGGGTAATTATGATATCATTTTCACTCTTAAATACACTATTTACTTTTACTCATGGTAAATAAAATTCAAAAGTAACTATTCACCAAAAAACTATTTTCCACTTATTGACCCAAATTTTACTTATTGGTATTAACGTTGACTCTAAGATTTTCGAAATTCAACCCACAGAATAGGTAAAATTAATTTTTGTACAAATTGGAAAATGCTCCTAGAAGTTGGGTAAAAGACGGTAAAAAGTTAGATAAAATTTGATATATCTAAACATATTATAAAGTGATTCCAATGAAGTACATTAAACATATATAGGTATTATGTATAAGTTTATAACTAAAATAAGTTAAAATAAAATAACTAATTATTTAAATAAATTGTAAGTTTTATCCAATTACGTAGTGTTTTTTAACTATTAATCAAAAATTGTATATTTTCAGAAAAATACAAAAAATTCACCCTAATCTAAATTGGATATTCCAAATCCAAAAATGAAGTCCATTTTGAAAGATAAAATTTATAAAATTTCAAAAAGTGGCTATTACCATTCATAACGGATAATTTGATTGGACATGGTGTGTTAAAACTCCTAGTAGGGTACAATGCAAGCTATTGCATTTTTTAAAGGGACGTGTTCCATGGAAACCTGTGGTGTTACATTATCCCCTCCATAAAATAATTTAGTCCTCAAAAATTAAAAAATATTACATCATAAAAAGATTTGTGTTGTTCATCATCATAGGTTCCTCGGGTTCCCACATTGCGTCTTCCATCTTATGGTTTCTCTATTGAAATTTCAGCAGACCAGTCATCTGGTTTCTCAACACATGTTCACATGTGTCAAGAATCTTGAATGTTTTTTCACAATAAGGTAGATCAGGTTCCAGTTATAAATCCACATAGTTGAGTACATGTGTTTAGTCAGGAATTTATTTTCTTAATAGTGATACGTGGAAGACATCATGAACTTTGGAGAGACTTGATGGAAATTCCAAATGGTAAGCTACATCCCCAATTCCTTCTAGAATTTCAAAAGTTCTGATGTACATGGGACTCAATTTACTCTTCTTTCTAATAATGATAACACCCTTCCCTATAGGTACCTTCAAGAAAACATGATATCCTACCTAAATTTCTAAATAATTATTTTGGTTATTGTTATAGCTCTTTTTCCTACTATGAGCTTCATTGATGTGGGTTTGGATAACCGTCATCTTTTCCACTATTTCCTCAACAAGATATGGGCCTATGAGTTTCCTTTCACTAACATCATCACAATAGGTTGGTGTTCAACATCACTTTCCATATAACGCTTCATATGGTTCCATCGGAATACTTGAATGAAAGCTATTGTTTTAGGAAAATTCTACCAGAGGTAAATATTGATCCCACATACCTTGAAAGTAAAGTGACCAGGATCTCAACATGTCATCTAAGGTTGTAATAGTCTGTTCTGACTGTCCATTAGTTTGAGGGTGGTAGGTAGTGCTCAAAATAATTTCACTATCCTGATATTTCTAAAGATTTTTCCAAAATCTTGATGTAAAACAGGGATCACGATCACAAACAATCAATATTGATACTCTATGAAGACTTAAAACTCCATTAATATATAGTCTTCCTAAACATTAAAGTGGTAAACCTTATCTTATAGAATGAAAACATGCTGACTTTTTAAGATGATCAACAATGACCCATATTACATCATTCCTTCTAAGAGTCTTTGGTAATCCCATGAAAATGTCCATCAAAATATTATCTCATTTCCACTCACGTATGGGAAGAGGTTGCATGACTCCTCCTAGATGGTTCCTTCCATCTTTCACTTATTAAATAACCATACATATTGACACAAAATCATCAATATCACTATTCATGTTGTCCCACCAAAAATGTTCCTTAAAATCTCTATACATCTTGGTGCTCCCATGTTGTATAGAGAAATTTGAGCTATGAGCATCATCTAACAATTCCCTATTCAGATCAGGTATATCATGATCACAAAGTCTCTTCCCAAATATCAAAATCTCATCTTCATATATGAAGTCAATCAATCTCCCATCATTCACATCATTAATATTCTTTTTAAACATTTCTTCATCTGCCTGAGAACCTTTTATCCTTTCTAGTAAATATGGTTTGGAGTCCATTAAAAGAAGTATCGATGTTTCACCTTCAATTATTATTCCTATATCCATTTTAATTATATCCACGTACAAAAAATCCCTTTCAACTCTAATATTATTCATAACTACATGATCCATTCTCCTCAAAGCATCTTCCACCTTATTTACCTTCTCAGGGTGGTAGTTTTTACTGAAATTAAAATCCATGAGTAGTTTAATCCACTACCATTGCCACATGTTGAGTTCTTTCTATGAGAAAATATACTTCAAAATATTGTGATCGGTATAAATCTCGCATTTTTTACCATAGAGAGAGTGTCAAAAAATCATCAAAGAAATTATTACAACTCCTAACTCAATATAATTAGTAGTATTGTTTTGTTAATGAATTATTGTCTACCGGGATGCATAGGTAATAACTCTATCATTCTACATAAGGACACAACCATGTCCTTTTATTGAAAATCTCTATAAATAACAAACCCATCATTCCCCGATGGTAGAGTCAGGATTAGAGAATTGACTAATTTCATCTTCAATTCTTCAAAACAATCATCACACTCTTTTTTCCTAACAAATTTAATCCCTTTATGTGTGAGCTTGGTTAATGAGTTATCCAATCAGGAAAAACTATGGACAAAACACCGATAGAAACTTTATAAACCAATAAAATTTCATTCCTCAGTTATACTCGTCATTATCTAGACATTCTTGGATTGATCTTTTCATATAAGGATAAACATAGATTCCATCCTTAGATAATATATGTCCATGAAATGATATCTTTTGAAGCTCGAATTCACACTTTCTAAACATTCCATTTAATTTATTTCTTCTGAGAGTTTTCATAATTGTGCACAAGTGATTTTCATGATCTCCATAAATTTCGGAGTATACCAATATATCATCAATAAATACCACTACAATGTTTGCAATATATTCCTAGAAAACACTATTCATTAGATCCCTGAAAACATAGGGTGCATTAGTCCACCCAAAAGGCTTTACAGTAAACTCGTAATGCCCATACCTAGTTCGAAATGTTGCTTTATGAATGTCTTCTTTCTTCACACGCAACTGATGATATCCAGATCGAAGGTCAATCGTTGAAAAATATTTAGCTCTATGATATTGGTTGAATAAATCACCAATTAATGGAAGGGGATACATGTTCATTATTTTTATAGCATTGATCTCCCTATAGTCAATCTACAAACTCATAGATCCTTATTTCTTTTTAACAAAAAGGATTGGGGAAACCATGGATAAACACTAGGTAGAATAAATCTTTTATTAATCAATTAAACTATTGGTTTCTTTAGTTCCACTAATTCAACTGTGGCCATTTTATAAGGGGTATTCGATATGGGCCTTAAAATAAGAATTAAATCAATGGAAAACTCAAATTCTCGTTTTGGAGAATTTCCATTTAAATCTATTGGAAACACATCAACATATTCATGAACAATAGGTAAGTCCTTTATTTGAACATTTCATTCCTCACGCATGATTATTTAATTGTTTTACTCCTAGATAATTGTATTTAGTTGAGCTATTAGGGGTGGATCTAGATTAGAATCATATGGTGACATTTATTCTCTAAAGAATAGGTACTCCTTATCATCCTCGAAAATTGTAACCTCCATCTCTATACAATAAATTTTTGCATCATGGTCCCAAATCCAATCCATACCGAGGATTATATCCAATTTAATCATGGGTATGAAGAAGAGATCAGAAGATAAATAACATTTATATTTCATAATGGAAAATTATTAACAAATCATTGTTGCAATGATAATTTCATAATATGTTTTGATTGACAACTATCTTGTTAAATCAAATTAGAAATATATAATTTTCTTTGCAAACTAAGAACATATGAAGCAATGCGATGATCTCGAAAAAAATAAATCATTCCATAAACATGAGGAAACCATTATATTACTTTCCCCCACGTCTTTCAGAATCTCAACCTTAGTAGTAGTGATCACATAAGCTTGGCCTTTCTACATTGTCATTTTCTGAGCTGTGTTTCCTTGGTGCATAGGACATTCATGTGCACAATTTCTCATCTCCCAGTAATTGTAGCATTGAACATTGGTAGCTTTCTTCTTCCCCTTACAATCACTAGCAAGATATCATTTCTATCCACATTTGTATCATACTAATTTTCCTTTTAGATAGGCATAGGGGTGCCTCCTTCCATAATTTTTACAGGGTGGAAATTCAACTCTCCCCTTATTCCTTGTGTCAGTATTTACTTTCCTAGAGTGTCCATCATATCTCTTATTCTATTGATTTTCACTAAAGTCGTAAGACTTATAGAATTATTTTTTGGCACGATAATTCATGAGACAATATCTTCGTATGATAAGACGGACGGTGAGACTAATTATCGATAGAAAATGGTTTTCACCCATCAAAAAATTGATCAATATTACTCTTTGGGTTATGTATAGAATCTGCTACTAGCCTTTCTATCCTTGTAAAGTTAGCCTCATACGTTGTGATATTCTCATCCTCTTTTTTCCTCAGACTCAAAAATTCTCATTCCTTAGATGCTCGATGGTCAGAAAGAATGAATTTTTCTAAGAAAAAACATTAAACTCCCTTATTTCCATATTTTATACCTCTTAATCTTTGTGTTTTTAATCAATTACCAACATTTATATGCATCACTCATGAGGCGATAAACTACTATGACAATTTTTTCTTTTTCAGTACTCCCTAGAGCAATAAATATTTTCCTATAGAACAACTCCATTTCTCACTAACAAATGGATTTGTTGTCCCATTAAATTTTGGTGGTAGTTTCCTCGGGATGTGATCTAAAATTGATCATCGATGTTGTAGATCTGGGTGCTCCATATGGGTAAGGTTATTATTCATCACCTGAGTGAGTTATCCCAGTATGGTGATGACCTGATCAGCACCAGTTGCTTCCCCTGCTCCACTATAATTATCTTGAGTAGGAGGTAAATCCATACATGGATTACATGAATTGATATGGTTTCCATTACTTCAACTAGGTTCCATTTCTAAACAGTGGAATACAATAGATTAGTTTTTAAATCTAAATACATAATTACAAACAAGTAAAATACATAACATAAATTTAACAGTTTATGGATATAATTCATAATCATAAAAATGTTTTCTTTGAGGAGTTATATACTCATAAATCCTTCATAATGGTTTGTAACAGAAATGATATTTATCCTAAGAATATCTCCTAGAAATGTCGTATCCATGAGTGCAGCAAGGCCCGTTGTCATGCACCAGTTCCCGTTTGAGTCTAGCTCAAAGCGGTGTTTTTGGGTTTTACCCCTAGGTACATCTGTGCCAGATCCACCTCTACCTTCTCGTCTCTTGATAGGGATGTATTGTTTGGAAAACTCACAAAATATCTATATAACCAAAATTCTATAAATTTCTTCAATACTAATCCTCAAAGTCCATCTTAGTTTAATGTGATCTAATCAAAGTTTATCTTACTATAGTTTCCATGGTTTGTACTAAACTTCATCCAATTCCAACAGAAACACATCAACCCCAGTTACTCAGAATCGGTGAATTATCACATAACATTGGCCTAATAAAAAGAAATCATGTCCTAAAATACCGAACTTTTTAGTAATATTGGAATAGTGATTCATATATAAGATGAACATTACAATATGAAAAGGAATACAACACTAATTTATTACATTAGAAAAATCCAAGCCTACTTGATTATGTCTGCAAGTCACTCATAATTAACTTCTTCATATACTTGGAAAATGAAACATAAGAATGGGTGAGCTCAAACACTCAGTAAGGGTAGGAAATAAAAAGGAATATATCATAATCATTATGCTTGGTGAATAATTAAAAATGCATGCCTTTACAAATAATTAAAATTAACACTTTGTGGTAGGAATATGAGAAGAGTAAATTATTCCATAATAAAACATTGTCATTAGTATTCTACTAGTCTGATAACCACATGAATGATCAATAGTATTTTCATAATAAGGTAATGTATAATGTGGGACATTCCGAAATATTGTTTCAAGGTCTCAGCCAAGACATCTAAAAATAATTATGGCCTCAGCCAAAACCATATATCAAATTTGGAAAAGGACAAGGCCAATTCCACATCTAATTGTCTTATTAGACCTATCGACGCACCGGGGAGATATAGCATGCTCCACTCGACACATACCAAGTCCAATACATTTCTCATATGAAAAGGTTGAAACATAACATTATCATTCGTAATAAAACTACAATACGAAATGTCAATTCACTACCCATAAACCATAAATGGTATAAAAATAACACATCCACATTAAAATATATCAAAAATCCTCAACACAATATGGAATATTTTTATAATAATATATCAACATCAAATAAGTGTAAAATTTATCAAAGGATGTTTACATAGATGATATCAAAACTTTTTAAGAGAAATATTTATTTCTGTTTTGAAATCATTTAAGAGTCGCATAATTATAAAAGAAAATATATATTTTGAAAATATTCTTATAATATTGTAATGAAATCTTTGATGATGTTATGGAAGCAGAAAATAGGTGCACCCACCGTATAAGTTCAAAAAAATTATTACCTTAATTTTATTGAAAGGGACCTAAAGTAGCTTGTTTTTGGAAAACGACAAAAAGATTCCATTAATAATATATATGGTCAAATAAAGGTATAAATGAATTTAAACTATTTTCTATAAATATTAAAAATGTATTGAAATTAATTTTTATGAAATAAGGATGTGGATGATACAAAGGTCATATTTGATAATTACGTATAAACAGCCTCATATAATGAAGAGATAGTAAAATTAACCCTTACCTTGCACTTTAGTTTGGTCGATGGTATATTTAACCTCTTGTATAATAACTATTGTATGTTATTAAATTTTACCAGAACCATATTCACATTTATTATATCATACATGATTCATTTATGACTTTATACTACCCATTTAATAACGATTTCCTTGTTAAATTAACATTTCTCACAATAATCGATTTCTTTATCGTATGTGTTTTAAATTGTTATATATGATCATATCATTTAGATAATGATTTAAATACTTCCATAATATAATCCATGATTTATAAATCATATATATTTAGAGTATAAATATTTATAATAGATAGATATATGAAATGTAAGGCACCGTTTATGGAGACGGTAGGCCGTACGTACGCAGAAAGGATATTTCCGTTTTCATATTGTATTGAACGGAAGTTGGTGAATAAGATATATGTAATTAAATAGATTCATATATATATATATATATCTCCAGAAACTTTATTATAATATATATTACATAATTATTAATAATATATATTTTTATAATCATTGTTGAATGGTTAATGTGAAAATGAATCTCATCGCTTTGTGGAGACGGTCATTCGTACGTATGCACAGGAGGAAATATCATTATATTGATTGTGTAATAGTATGTAATTGGGTGTTATATCATATATAAATAATCATTAACATTTTATATTTATTATTTACATCATTTATACTCATTATTAAGCTAATCTAAATAATGAAGAGTTCGAATAACAAACTACACCCCGATCTGGAAATTGTAAGCAGTATGTATGCACGTATGGTGACTTTGTCATTTATGGGATGGATAGAATAAATAATATGGTTGTTCCATATTTATAATGACATCACAGTATATAGGAGGTAGTAGAGTTATTATTTTTTAATCTAAACAACAAATATAGAGGATGTGGAAGAAGAAATGATCTTGAAAAATTGTGGTGAAATTATTACCTCTTCTTCGGGTGATTCCTTTTATGTTGATCAAAAGGACTCTGTTGGTTGGATTTATGATCAAAATAATTCTTATAGGTTGAATTGAGAAAATTTGGGAGGATACTAGGGAAGGTTTTGGCCGATCCAAATGGCTTTAGAGGTGTGATTTGGAGAGAAGCGGATGTTCCCTTTTATAAGAGGGGTGAGGGTCCTTTTAAGAAATGATTAAAATATTAATTCATTATACAATCATTTTCTGATTATAATGACTCGAAATGAATTTATATCATGCCTTAAGTGATTATGGGTCAAAATACTATCAAAAAATAATTTTTATACAAGTTTAGGTTACGATATTAACCATATCTTTTAGATTTTACACTTAGATAAATAGTTTAACTTTTACTGTGTCTTCTTGTATTCTTACACTATATGATTAATAAACATACTCTAAACTTCCAAGAGAAAATAAAGTGGTTAATTAATGACATATATAATATTATTAAAAGCCTTTGGAAAAACCATTTATTTTTAGGAATATAATATCCAACAATAATGTAGTATTTGTTTAAAAATATAATTTATGTTAATTTTGACACTATTTTGTATTTTTGTGTGTGAAAGTCATAGAAAACATATCACATTGAAAAGAATTTCTCATAAACACTAGCATGTCATATTAACATGTAAAATTATTTTTATTCATCATAAGTCTCAATTTACATTTATTTGGATATTTATAACATCAATTATTTTAACCTTTCATTAAAAAGGTAATTACTGCATCATAATTGTGTCATAAAAAAGTTAATTATTTTATGTCTAAAAATTATAAATAAAATAAAATTATATATGAAATCTTATTATCTTTATAATTAATATTTATAGTTTAATTTATCTTATCTATACCCCTATATTAATAATGGTTTAGTTATTAATCACTGAATTTAACACTTTTAACTCTTCTTTATATAAAATAATAATAAATGTCCTAATCTAATACATGTGGCCCTAAATGATCATATTTTATTCATAAGGTTATTTTTGGTCGAATTAAACTTATAAAATATAATTAGTACATGTGTTAGGGTAATTATGATATCATTTTTACCCATAAATACCCTATTTATTTTTAACTGTGGTAACTAAAAGTCAAAAGTTACTATTCACCAAGAAAAATCATTTTCATCATATTGAACCACATTTTAAATATTCATATTAACCATGTCGCTTTGATTTTTGTAATTAAACTCACAAAAGCTATAAAATTTTGTTTTATAAAAATTTACAAATGCTCTTGGAGGTGGGTAAAAGGCAGTAAAAAGTTTGATAATGTTTTATATATCTAAAATTGTTATAAAATGATACCAATGAATTACGTTGAACCTATATATGTATTATGTATATATTTTAACCTAAATTAAATTAAAATTAAATAACTAATTATTTAAACAAAAAGTCGGTTTTAACTAATAACGTAGTATTTTTCATTATTAATCAAAAATTGAAAGTTTTTAGAAAAACAAAGTCACCCTAAGATAAATTCGATATTTAAAATACAAAATTGAGATCCATTTTGAAATATAAAATTTATAAAATTTCAAAAAGTTGGTAATACTATTCATAAAGGCTAATTTGATTGGTTGTGGTGTGTTAAAACTCCATATTGCATACAACGCATGCTATAACATTATTCAATGGGAAATGTACAGTGGAAACATGGGGTGTTATATAAACTGACTTGAAATTACACAAAACACCATAACACAAATTAGAAGAAATGGATCAAAATTAACTCTTAACTAAACAGAACCCAATTTACATGAAATGACCTAACATGAGAAATTATAAGTGAGATAAACTAAAAAAAGTGAAATATTCCTTGAATACCTAATTTAACTATGAAAAAAATAAAAAAAAAATTATTATACCCTAACTAAAATAAATAATACCAAACCAAATTTATTAGGATTGAAAATAAATGATCTAAACCAGTAAACCCTTTAAAATCTCAAACCAAACTGAACTAACAAATCATATCTATCTAATAACCAAAATAACCTGACCAAACCCACAAAATTGATTTAAAATGAATTGATCTAGCCTAAGTAGACTTCAGTTGACCAGAACTGAAATATACTTCATCAAAATGTACTAAAATAGAAAGAATTTATCTAAATTGAACCTAACTAAAATATATTATATAGTAATGATAAAAAATTAACCGACATGATAAATCATAAATAGAAACCTAATAGGCATGAAACAGCCAAATCCAATTAAAAAAACAAAACTAATTGGACCAAAACTAAAACAAATATAAACAAACCGAACATAGAAAAACATATCTGAATAAATTAGAAAATATAGAACCATATAAAATAATTACATTGAATTATCCAAACCCACCCCAATAAACAAAATTAAACTAACCCACGGAAAATAAACAAAATAGACTCACTAAAATATCAAGAAAATGAAATGAATAAATCCAAAGTAAAAAAATTAATTTAATTTATATAACACAAACCTATCCAACATAAATGATATATTTTAGATTTAACCTAAACCAAATAATGAAAAAAAACAACAAAATAAAATATTTGAACTAAACTAACCCAAAAATGAACCAAAATGAATAAAACCAAGTTGTGCCATATTGAACTGAAACATATAAAACATCATCAAACCAAACCAAATAAAATTTCTTTAAAATATTCTGAACACATCTGATTTGATCCAAAAAAACAACATTGAATAAAACAATCCCATTTTGAAACACATAAAATTGATGATTCCATGTGCACTTGAACAAATGATAAAATACCAAAATTGAGTAACCAAACATAATATAAGATGGTTTACTAGAATTATTAATTTTTTATAGAATAATTTATTGAATAAGAATAACATTAGATAAAATGTGAATAAAATAATAGAAATAATAAAAACATGAATTATAAACATTATATTGTGTTTTAATAAATCTAGTTATTAATAAATAATTTAATGAAATTAAATATGATGGTTTTATATTTATTTTATGTTATTTTATATATAGTTTTTTATATATTTTATATTCATATTCTCATTTAGAAGAGTGCGTTAATTATGGTTTCATATAATGTGAACAATTATTATTTCCTTAAATATATCTTTGATAAAAATTCAACCGTATTTAATTTAATTTATGACATGACACATATCATTTATTAATAGAGTGTAAAAATGTTGGATGTATAAAACTATTCAGATCTCCTATGATTTTCAAAAAAAACATGGAGAATTGTTTAAATTTTTCAATTAATAATGCTTCAGATGGTGGAAACATACACATACCACATTATAATTTACATGTAAGACCATGGTTGAGTAATGATGAAGTTATATACCATATAAAGAAATATGGTTTTCAAACAACTGTTATACGTGGGATCAAAATGAGGAGAAATTGCAATGTCAAAATGCTCATGGTCCAAATGTGATTACTTGTTTAGAGAATATATTTGATATATGGTTTCTGTTTATTCATCATCATGAGAAGTAAATTATGTCAACCTAGGAGGACTTCACAATGATCACACAGAAATCATGAAATTATATTGATGATGTTTACAAGGTGAAAAAATTACATGATGGTACTACAACTCATGTATATCGACAATGTAGTAAAATGAAAAAGGAAGAATTTTTAATATGATTATTTCATGGTAAAATCTTGTATGAGATTTCTAATACACAGATATATTAAATTCATACTTTTTTGAAGTAATTACATCAAAATTATTCATATATTCCCCCAAACCATCATATGGAAGGAAATTTAGTTTATGAACATGGATTTTCAAAAAATTATACATTCTCGAAATATGACAACTCATTCATAGAGGAAACGTCTAAATTGTAGGCTTGTTTAAAATGAGGAAGATCCTCATGGAAACCAAAAGCTAATTAAACACCATCTCGCATGCCAGAAAATGTGTAGGGGAAATTTATATTGATCCATATACTCCACAATCCTTTCATATATAATGATATATCAATAAAAATGAAATTGCATGATATGGAGTGTGAAAATAATAATGATGAGTTGGTTCACCATGTAGATGGATTTTCATAGATGACATTTGAGGATCAATATCTAGATTCTTAATATGACATGTATAATGTGAGTTTGGGTCATTCAAGTTAATTTTGTAATCCGTCTGGATATATTTAGACTTCATACAACACATGCCTTGTTTTCATACACATTTATAACCATTCTCCATGGATGTGTGGAAAAACCATTTACTTTCATGAGTATACTCATATGTTTGAATTGTAATACTATAAATGATATAGATTTATAAATGAAGCCTTTAAAAAATGGTTGATACATATTTGGAATGTTGGTGTAGGAACATAACATGCATGTTTGAAAGACATATTTTACATGTGTGTTGATCTTATGGGAACAATCATTGATATTCTTACTTATGCAATTATTTCTGGAATGAGCATGATGGGAATACTATAATTTCTTGTATTTATGAACAAAACATGATCCATAATATAAAAATATATTGATATTTTATGTTTTATGAGTCATCAAATACACCTTACATTAGACAATCCATATAAGAGTAATCGTAAATGAATTGAAAATACCATGGTGACAAAAACTCCACCTCAGCATATGTATGGATGTAATGTACTTATTAAATGGGACGATTTTATTTTCTTCATTTGGGGATTTTTATATGAAATATAGAAATAGGAAAGATGTTTCCACTGAAACTAGTTACAAATAGAAGATGAAAAGTAAATTCATTGATTTAACATATTTTTAAGCAAATTTTTTAAACAATTGACTAGATATAATGCACATTAAAACTAGTCTAAGTAAAATGTTTAGTTTAATTCATATAATTTTTAAAGAAATAAAAAATTGGATTTATGATCATGGTGTGACTTAGTCTATTAGGGAATTTTACTCAAACATCATCATGTGTGTATCAGTGATAATTAATGGAATGTTTCATGTATGTATTTTTTGATTGAAATTATTGAAAAAAATAAATTTCTATGATTAATAGTGACTATTAATGTTCTTAATGGTTATTCAAGTATTATATCATAATGTGTCAACATAAGAGTCTTAGAGTTGAAATCCTTTTAGAATATGGATTATCATTTCCTTATTTAGGATTTCATTCTAATATAAATTCTTTTTCTTTTATCCAATAATGTAAAGGTGTCATTTATTTGGTAGTGCCTATTTTATAGGGATATTTGTACTATGACATTTTCGAACTCTTTCTTGAAAAAAAATATGTACAAGAACCTTTATTTTTTGTGCGAGGTATAAAATATATTTTTTCTATCGTATATTATATGAAAAAATCAATTAAATGTCCCCAATCTAACATAATTAATTCTCGTGGGGACCAATTTCTTTTTTTAAGATTTATCAAATAGAAATAAATATGCACACATTAAAGAAATATGTTAGGAACAAGAATCATCCAAAATGATCTATCCTGAAAGGTTACATTCCCCAAGAATGTATGGATTTCGATTCAATTTTTTTAGATTGGACTACGAGACAGAGAAAACAAAATGAGAAATGAAAAGGCACAATATTAGAATATTGAACCCAATTTAACATCACATTCCTAAATATGGGGAATTCCAACATCATATACAATGACCACATTCAGACATGAAGAGAGAGAGAGAGATTTCACATCAAAAATATTTGTTTAACTATGATTTTTTTTGATGAATACATCATGTAAATTGAATATGTATATCATATCTCATCTCATGAAATTTTACATATCTATTAAAAATATCCATTTTGTTGGGGATCGGATCCTGGTGCCGTAGTGGAAGTAATCATTACAGAAGACACACAAGAGGATAAGATTTCATCTGAAGGCTTTTTATCACCAAAATACATTTTATAAAAATCACCCTATGTATTTTTAACAACACTCGATGGCCTTTTACAATGCACCCGAAATATTTTTCACTCAACAAATGACACCCATGAACGTACAATTTTTTTTCATACCGCCAATCATCAAAACTGGAATACGCCGCTTGACCTCTCCAACCAAGGGGACTTTCGATACATGACACCATCATCATCATTGTCTTTAATCATCGTCGCCGATAATCCATCGTTGTCATGATCACCTTATTTACTTCGGACTGGTTACCGCAAATACGAAAACCCCTTCACTGCTCTCTCTTGATGGCTACATCTTTTCAAGCTAACATTACAAAACATGCTACCAAATTTTCTTATATAGACACCCAGCACATATCTCCAATAAATGTGGATAACATTCATAATTCCATAATTATTCCATAACGTAATTATGGGAATAAAACTTCATTAGTGTTGGGAGAAAATGATCAATTAATGTTTAAAAAATATTTCTATTAATAATTTTCTCTCCTTTCATTATTTAAATTCACCCGAAGGATTTCTCACTCGACACATGACACCCATGAACGTACCATTTTTGTTCATACCATCGATCAACACAACTGAGACATGCCGCGTGATCTCCATAACCAAGTGGAATTTCGATACATGCCATCATCATCATCGTCATCTTCAATCATCGTCGTCGACACACCATCATTTTCGTGATCACTATCTTCACTTCACACTTGTTTCCACAAATGTGGTAAATCCTTCACCACTCTCTCTTGGTGGCTACATATTTGCCAGCCCACATTCCAAAAAAACCACAACATCCTCTTATATAGACACCCAGCCCATATCTCCTATAAATTCGGTCAAAATTTATAATTCCATCATTATTATATCAATTAAAACTAGGAATAGCTATTCATTAATGTTGGGATAAAATCATCCATTAATGTGGAGAAAATACCTCACTTATTAATTTTCTCTTTCTTTATTATTTAAATTTTAAATCATAAATCCACACCATTTTTTAGTAGGGAATATAATAAAATGATAAATATGAAGAAAATTCTACATCTTTAATAGAGGGAAATTTCATAGAAAACTGATTTTTTCTATGGCTGAAATTGAAGGTAGAAAAATTACTGTAATAAATTAATAAATTCAATATTTATTTATGTTTACTATTCATTTATATTTTAACTATTATGGTTTTATGCTGACTCTTTCTCGGAGGAAACAATAACATTATATTTTGGTCTGGATTTTGTGGTTCATTAATGAAAATCAATTTTGATCAATGGGTATGAGATTTATTATCATTGAATGAGTAATGAAAATAAGAACACAAAATGATGGTGTTATGGTAACTTCCATAATATACTATTATGCCACTACTTTAGTTAGTAGACCTCGAATTGAAAATGTATTATATCATAAACTCAATGAGAAATTGATAATATAGGATCATTAATATCATAGTCGAGTCCCTATGATGAAATTCATGATGTTTTATTCAATGAGAAGGCATGGAAACTTTATTAAGGATTTATGATTTTTGGTTATTGGAAAGACTCACAATCATTCTACTGAGGAACTATATGTATTGGCATCAATCTAAGAAACTTGTTTTTTATTTAAAATATCAACATTGACAAGAATTTTTTTGTTATTTTTTATGTAATTCCAATACATGTTTTTTAATGATAGTGGTGATGGAATTGACATTATCTCTACTCCGATTAGCCCTAATCAATTTATTACATATTATGATTCCAATAGTTCAATTTTATGCATTGATTTTAAACATGATGTTATAGAAGGAAATATTATGAATCACCTATCAATGTTCTCAGTTATTTTTGTATAGCTTGACCAGGGTTGTCATGGTTCATACTATTAAAATTTTGATTACTATTTATTACAAATATGTTGCATCCAACATTACCTTCCTGTTCATTTTATGTATTTACTATTTTTAGTTTTCTTTGAGCTTTATTTATTAAATAAGAATTAATATGTAGAGACACCCTGAATAATTAGGAAACCCATGTTTTCATAACAATTTTCATCTGATCCTCATCTCATATCTATAAATTATCTAATGATGATTACTAATCCCCATCCATAATTTTCATTTACAGGTCCATAAATTAAATATATATTTACTTACAATACCTTCTCATCAGCCTTCTATATTCATTAACCATTGAATTTTGCTCTTACTGAGACTATGGAACAAATATTATTACACAATACATCTACACTGGTTGATGTTCCTTCCATGTATGGGGATCCAGCATAACACACTTTTCATCCTTCTCTAGGTATATTTGTATAACCTGTCACGACCCGTCCTCGGGGCCCTTGTCGTGACTACCCTAAGCCCGCCTTCCATAGGCCAGGGGCTGGCAACTAGCACCAAGGCGTAATTACCGATAAAAAAGGGAAGGCATTGGATTTTTATAGTAAAAAAACACCATAGAGCAAGCAAGCAGAAGTAAAAACTAAGTAAAACTGTGTACAATAGAAAGTGAGGAAAAGTAAGTGGGCTAGAATACAAACCCAAACTGAAAGTAAAGTACAACTAGAAAGTAAGTACAACAAATGAAAGGTAAGCCGCAACGTCGAGCCGTCCACTGGAAGTCCCACCTGAAGTGTGGGTACAGATAGTCTCTACAGATCCACGGGTCTAGTCGTCCACTCCGTGTACTTCCCGCCCAGTTGTCCACCTCCAGGTACCGTCTCGCTCCAGTAGCCTAAAACACGATCAGCGCTATCTGTCGTCTGCATCCAAAACAAAGTAGTGTGGGCATAGCCCGTGCAGGGGTGAGTATAATCTACTCAGTAGGATCCCTGAGACCCCCGAAGGTCTCCCAGAATCCACAAAGGATAATCCACAAAGGAATGATACAATCACAAAGTAACATATGACACTACTTAGGTATATTCCCATACATATACCTACGTCGTCAATTCCGGTTTGCCTCCAACAACCAAGTCCAAGTACAACCCAGTCCAAACAGGAAAACAAAACCCAATCCACACAGAAATCATAATGTAATCCACACAGGATATCAAGTCAATATTATCGAAAATAAAGACTGAAAGTCAAGACTCAGCTCACACAGGTATACTTCTTCGTAAGGTGGTAGAGATGATCAGATATAGCCACTGAGTCATCTATGTCGTTGGACCCACACTAGATCGATAAGTAATAACCCCTACAATGACCCACAAATTATCGATAGGTACTAACCCCCACAATTACCCACAAAGGATCGATAGGTACTAACACCTGCAATGACCCACACAAGATCTGACCCACACAGGATCGATATGCACTGGCCCACATAGGACTGTTGGGCGCTGACCCACACAGGATCAGTAGCACTGATCCACGTAGGATCTCTGAGTGTTGTAGTCATCGCCGTTGAATCCACAAGGGATTTCTATACAGTCGTCATTGTCGTCGCAGTCTCAACCAACTCTAGGGTTCCCGCACACATCAAGCTCATTTGGGAGGGTCCAATCCATGATCTGAAGGGCTGATACATCAGATGACACGAAGTCCGTAGTTTATGTATCCAAAAGTTCTATGTCATCAACAAGAACTCAACGTAATAGATGGTGCGTCATTCAGATGCCCTGTCTGAGAGTTATTGGATTTTTTGTTCCAGGGGCCCTGTTGGTTTTTAAATCAAAATCAACCCGGCCATACTCCAACTTCATCCAAACCTTGAGAGGAGTAATCCAAAGGGTTCGTCTCACTAAGAGGAATCCACAAAGTTGACAGTACGACAATCAGACGTTCGGAGCACAAGTTATAAGTGTTTCTTCTACGAGGACCCGGTTGGTTCCATGTTCGAACTAGCCTGGCCGAACACAAAGTACTCCGAAACCTTAATTGTAATATACCAAAACAACCATCTCGATCTCAGGATCGCATCACAGCTGATGGTGTATCATTCAGACCTTCTTAGCCAGAGTTATTGGTGTTTGAACGGTTCTGTCTGAAAATGTGCGTTTTGGGCCCGGACCGACCCGACCCGAGACCCCCTGGGTCGGCCCGAACCAGGTCAACCCAAACCGGGTCCTAGTCTGGCCCACTTGGGCGTCGCCCGGCCCAGCTGGCACAGCCTGTCTCGGCTGGCGTGCCCCGGCCCGGCGCGCTGGCGCTGCCTGCTGGCCAGCTCGGCGTGGCTGAGCTGAGCGAATGGGGGAAGGGCGATGCCCCCCTATTTAATGAAACCTGGCCCCCATGTGGGGGGGGGGGCACTCATCCTTCCATCCGAGGGTTTTGAACCCTCGGTCTCCCCGCTAAATGGCCATCCCGCTCCGGCCGACCGGTTGCTGTCGCCACGGGACCGGCGTGGTCCTGCCCTCCTGCTCCAGCGGCGGGAAGCCAGCCGTCGCTCCCTGCACCGCCGCAGCCAAAGGCCGCAGCCATGGTCTGTTCGGCATGCCGTTACGGTGATGCGCCCCTCCACCGTGGCCCCGCTCAGACCGCGGTCTCTTCCAGGTTCCCCGGGGTGGCACAATGGTGTCGCGGCTTGTTCGACATCAACAGTGCAACGCGACGGCGCCATGCTTCTTCGCCCATTCTCATAGTTTCCACTGGATGCAACGGCACCGTGCCGCCTTACACGTGCTACAAAAAATTCAAACAATCAAGGGGGGAAGAGGGTTGGCCATGTTCGTGCGGTTCTATCTCCTCCCGTTATTGCGATAACAGGCAGCCCAATTTGAAAACAAAGAAAGGTGACGGAAGTAATTATGAACAAAACAAATAACCCCTACCTCGGGCATTGTTGAACAGAGCCTCATCACGAAATTGAACTTCTCAGAAGAAGGCTTTGTGGAATTGAACATCACAGAAGAAGGTTATGTACACGTTGATGGAGATCGTCCAAGGATGAACGATGTCTCCCTTCCTTGGCGCGGGAAGAAATAACGAAAGAATGCGCGTCAGTGTTCTTCGCGTTCTTCAAGGAAGATGATGAACTTCAAGACTTAGAGTTTCTTCCCCCAATCCTCTCTCAACAAGCTAACAACCATAATTAAATAATTGTTTTTCTTATTTAATTACTCATGCCATATGTTTTTGAAATTTAATCATTCGAATTAAACTCTCTTAATTAATTAAACATATGTTGTCATATTAAATGGAGGGTTAAGGGAGCTAGAGAATATGAAGGGGTGGGGTTCGTGTAGGCCCCACCCCACAAATATCCTATATAGGTTAGTTCACCATCTTCCACACAACGGATAACCACATAGTAAAAAAGAAATAAAATTGTAGCTTAATTTTATTTCACTTTCCAATATTTCTAAAAAAATCTTCCCAAGCAAATGCAACCCCAATAAATGTCTTCTTAAGAAAGTACCGGCAATGCGGTTCCATCGGTGTTCTCATATTTCTATTCCAACCATCTGTTCAGAAGTTAGGAAAACCTGCTCGTTCGTTTACTGACCATACCCGAGCTAAATTTCGGAAGATTATTCTGGGCACTCCGGGCCTCGGAATCAGGTGCCTTCAGAAACTGCATTCTTGTAAAATCCCAATGAAAATTAAGAAAAAAATTCCCTTGAATTTTTACGGGTCTTTATATTAAAACCACCTTAGGGATTTACGTCCCCGTAAAGATACATCATAAACTAGGGGAACAAATGTGGGTATTGTGCACGCATCTGAGCCTCCCGCTCCCAAGATCTCTCCTAGAGGTTCCCATGCTGCCATCTAATGCGCATTAGAGGAATCAACCGTCCATGTAGGACCCACTCCTGTCGATCATCGATCTCCACTAGGACCTCAACAAAAGTCTCCCCATCATCAACGTCAATCTCCCCATGGTCAATGATATGTGTCGGGTCATGCACGTATCTCCTCAGCTGAGATACGTGGAAGACATCGTGCATCCTGTGCAACTGAGGTGGTAGAGCCAGGCGATAAGCCACCTCGCCAATCCTACTGAGGACCTGGAATAGTCCGATGAAATGCGGAGACAACTTGCCGCCTTGGCCAAATCTCCGTAATCCACGTCAAGGTGAGACTCGTAAGGAAACGTGGTCTCCATCCTAGAACTCTAGTGGCCACTTCCTCCTGTCAGCATAAGACTTATGCGGGCTATGAGCTATCCTCATCCACTCGTGGATGACCTGGACCTTCTCCATCGTGGCCTGGACTGTCTCTGGTCCCACAAGTGCTTACTCCCTAGGGTTTCTCCAGCACATAGGTGATCTGCAAGGTCGGCCATACAATGCCTCGTATGGTGCCATCCCGATGGTGGAGTGGTAGCCTTTGTTGTACGTGAAATCCACCATGGGTAGGTGATCCTCCCAGCTGCGACCAAAGTCGAGGACACATGCACGGAGCATGTCCTCGAGATTCTGAATGGTTCTCTCCATTTGACCATCTGTCTGAGGGTGAAAGGCAGTGCTCAGACGTAGCTGCATCCCGAACGACTCTTGTAACCCCTTCTAAAGCTGGGAAGTAACGCGAGAATCTCGATCGGAGACGATAGATGATGGCACACCATGAATATGTACAATCTCTTGAACGTAGAGGCGTCCCAAGCTCTCCAATGAGCCCTACTCTCTGATGGGTAAGAAGTAGTCCAACTTGGTGAATCGGTTGAAAATCACTCAAATGGATTCGTGACCTCTGGGAGAGCGTGGAAGTCCAGTCACGAAGTCCATAGATATCCCGTCCCACTTCCACTCCGGGACCTCCATGGGCTGTACCAGGCCTGCTATTACCTTGTGCTCCACCTTCACCTGTTGGCAGGTGTGGCATCGAGAAATGAACTCTGCCACAACCTTCTTCATACCCAGCCACCAGTGCTGTCGTCTAAGATCCTGGTACATCTTCACCATTCCTGGATATACTGCTAATAGGGAAGTGTGAAACTCCCTCAGCACCTCATCCTGTAAAGCAGCTGGTACCATGGTACGTCCTCTGAAAGGGACGACATGCTCTTCTCCCACAGAGAATCCATTAGGTGCATGTCCTGAGGATATCTGTTCACGCCGTGTCTCACAGTCAACATCCCTACGTTGTGCCTCTCTGACCCCCTGTAGTAGTCGATGAGTGACTATGAGTGACTGCAGAAAGACTGCTCCATCACTATCCACGAAGGGTATCTGCAAAGCGGCTTACTGCTCTGTCGCCTCACCAAGTAGTTGGATGCCCATCCTCCTGCTGAGGGCATCATCTACTACGTTCCCAATTCCTGGAGTATAGACTATCTCAAAGTCATAGTCCTGAAAGAACTCGATCCATCGTCGTTGTCTTAGGTTCAGGTCCTTCTGCGAGAAGATGTACCTGAGACTCTGGTGGTAAGAATAGACTGTAAAGCGCTCACAAATCAGATAGTGTCGCCACATCTTCAGAGCAAAGACCACTGCTGCTAACTCCAGGTCATGGGTAGTGTAGTTCTACTCATGCTGACTCAACTGACATGATACATAGGCGATCACTACCCGCTCCTGCATCAGGACACATCTGAGTCTGGTCCCTGATGCATCGCAGTAAACTATGTACCCTACTCCCTCTTCCAGTAGCCTCAAGATAGGTGTGTTGGTTAATCTATGTCTCATCTACTGGAAGCTCTTCTGAAATCTATCTCACTACGTTAAGGGTTTACCCTTCTTTGTCAAAGCTGAAAGTGGTGCCGCTACTCTGGAAATGTCTGGCACAAATCTCTGGTAGTACCCAGCTAGTCTCAAGAAACTCGGCACCTCCGTCACGCTTTTGGGTGGCACCCAAGCTAGCACTGCCTCGATCTTCGCATGATCCACCGCAACTACAGCCTCAGAAATGACGTGTCCCAAGACGTGGACCTCACGTATCCATAACTGACACATCTAGAGCGTACCATAAAGCTGGTGCTCTTAGAGTGTGTCCAGTACAACACGCAAGTGGTAGGCCTGCTCCTCCTCAGTCGTCGAGTATATCAATATGTCGTCGATGAAGACCACGACAAATCAATCGAGCTAAGGCTAAAAGAACCTGTTCATGAGGCCCATGAACACTTCTGGAGCATTGGTTACACTGAAAGTCATAACCAAGAACTCATAGTGGCCATACCGTCACTTGAAGGTCGTCTTCTGCACATCCTCATCCCGAACTCTGAGCTGATGATAGCCTGACCTGAGGTCTATCTTTTAGAACCACCGTGCTTCATTGTGATGATCGAAGCGGTCGTCAATACTCGGTAGCAGATACATTTTTTCACGATAACCTAGTTTAGGCGATGGTAATCAACACATAGTCACAAGATCTCATCCGCCTTCTTGGCGAAAAAAATCGGGGAAGCCAAGGGTGAAACACTGGGTCGGATGAATCCCTTGCCCTGAAAGTCCTCCAGCTGTACTCGTAGCTCTCGATGCTCGGTGGGATCCATCCAATATGCTGGGGTGGATATCGGGGCTATCCAAGGGTATAGGTAAATATAAAATTCTACCTCTCTGCGAGGAGGTTGTCCTGGAACGTTGTCGGGAAAAATGTCTGCATTCTGATCCACCACTGTAGGTAAGCTCGGACTCCGCACGTCAACTGCTCCAAGGATGAGGCTAGCCAACTGATGAGTGATGTGCTTTCCTATCCTCTGTGTGAGTCCATCCTATGCTGCATAGGCTCCCTTCTCGCCGGTGAAGGTGAACCTGCTCCCATCGGTGCGAACACATCACACATTGTGCCTAATGCAGTCGATCTAAGCATGAACTATAGATAACCAATCCATGCCCAAGATGACCTCGTAAGACCTCAACGCCACTACAAGAAGATCCCAGCTGAAGATCTCTCCTTATAGAGTAAGCTCACACTTCCGGAACCGGTTCGTAATCGTCGAGTCTGCTCCCATAGTAGTCTCTAGCCGTAAGGATCGAGCCAACGGCTCCGTCGGAATCTCTGAGCTCCGAACAAGGGCAGTGGCTATGAAAGAATGACTCGCTACTGTGTCTATAAGAACTACATCAAGGGTGGAGTAGACAGAGATAGTACCTCGAATCATCTCAGGCGCGCCATGGTCTTAGGCCTTCGCTGCCTGGAGTTGTGCCTGTCTCTGCCCGCTAGCTCCCTATGGTCGGGGTGGACCTCCTGGTGGTGGTGGTGGTAGAGCCTCAAAGCGTCTCCCACCACCAGATACTCAGCTAGCTCCTCTGCCTCGTCCGCCTGATCCCTGTGGACTGCCACAGTCGACCCTCTAACTCTTCCTGGGTGGTCCCTCAATCGTCTGTTGCTCCTTGGCAGGGCAGGTCGGGAATTCATGAGCCTTGTGGCCCTGCCCGCCGCATGCGTAGCACTGTCTACCTCTCGTAAGACTGGCTCTGCACTGTGTGCCCCGCACCTCTGAGCCAGTGTCCTGAGGTCGTCCGCCTGATTGTCTGGTCCACCTGGACCCATGTGTCATCAATCTATTTATAGCTGCAAAAGTCTCTATTATGTGTCGCCCTACGGTAGGCCTCGTTGCTAGTGCAAGCTCAGCAAGAAAGCTCTCATTGAGAAGGGCTCGCTCCAGTACCCCTGCCTCTATCGGAATGCTGAGAGATATAAGCGATGCCCTGATATCATGCCTTAATCCTTGCTCGAAGGTCCGTGCCCAGAATAATGGGTCCCGAACCATGTCTATCGAATAGCTTGAGAGATCGCTAAATCTCGCAGAGTACTAGGCGACCATCAAGCTGCCCTGCCGCAGTAGTAGTTGCTCCTGGATGTGCACCGCACGAAGGGTGGCTGGGTCAAAATCCGAGTGGAAGAGGCTCTCAATGTCCGTCGTGAGGAGAGATGCCTCTTCGTGCACCTGGTGCATCAAGCTCCACCATATGCCTGCTTCCGCGTGCAGGAGACTCACTGCAAGGATCACCATGAGGTCTGATGGCGTCCCTACGAAACAGAAAACTCATAAAACTGCCTCCATCCAATCCTCAGCTGCCTGAGAGTCCGTCTCCCCGCGTAACCTGGCCGGTCACTTACGCTGAAACTCATGTAGTGAACTAAGGTGACGTGCACTATCAGTGGCTGGGGCTAGTAGCATCGGTGGCTCGGTGGGTAGTGGTACTTCCAGTCCCTCCGCAGTAATAGGGCCCTGCACCGAGGGCCCATCTCTCGGTGGGCTGTCGTCACGTACAAAACTCGGAACCCTAGCTGGCTGCCGTCATGGGGACATCCTGAAAAGAAACAGGTGCACCACAGTTAATACAGTATACCTGATGAGCTGATACAAAGTAATCACAAATAAAACATGAAGCACACATGCAATCAATGTTTTCGTGCACTATGTCGGAAATCAGAAGTCAGGGTCCTGGTGTATGGATACTTCGGCCTCCACACCAACACTAGACTCAATGGACTGATAACAATAGTCAATACTCTTAACACTATTTCCTCACATAGAAAAAGATCAGAGTCCTGAGTTCTGTGGTAGAACTGTACTCCTCTTATACAAATTTTTCAAGACCCGTCCTCGGGGCCCATGCCGTGACTACCCCAACCCCGCCTTCTATAGGCCATGGGCTGGCCACTAGCACCAAGGAGTAATTCCCGATAAAAAAAGGAACAAATTTCCTTTGTAAAGTAAACAATCACTAAAGAGCAAGCAAGAAAAAGTAAACTCTAAGTAAAACTGGGTACAATAGAAAGTACGGAAAAGTAAGTGGGCCAGAATACAAACCCAAACTGAAAGTAAAGTACAACTGGAAAGGAAGTACAACAACTGAAAGGAAAGACGCAACGTCGAGCCATCCACTAGAAGTACCACATGAAGGGTTGGTACATATAGTCTCTACAGCTCCACGGGTCCAGTCGTCCGCTCCATGTACATCCCGCTCAGTGGTCCACCTCCAGGTACCGTCTCGCTCCATAAGCCTTAGACACGATCAGTGTTGTCCATCGTATGCATCCAACACAATGTAGTGTGGGTATAGCCCATGCAGGGGTGAGTATATGCTACTCAGTAGGGACCCTGAGTCCCCCAAAGGTCTCCCAGAATCCACAAATGATAATTCACAAAGGAAAGATACAATCACAAAGTAACATCCAACACTACTTAGGTATATTCCCATACAAACACCTAAGTCATAAATTCCAGTTCGGCTCCAACATCTGAGCCCAAGTACAACCCAGTCCACACAGAAAAACATAACCCAATCCACACAGGAAGCATAACGTAATCCACACTGGATATCAAGTCAATCTTATCGAATATAAAGATTTAAAGTCAAGACTCAGCTCACACAGGTATACTTCTTCGTAAGAAGATAGAGATGACCAGATGTAGCCACTGATTCATCTAATCCATCAGACCCACACATTATTGATAGGTACTAACCCCCGCAATGACCCACAACGGATCGATAGGTACTAACCCCCGCAATGACCCACAAAGGATCGATATGTACTAACCCCCGCAATGAACCACACAGGATCTGACCCACACAGGATCGGTATGCGCTGGCCCAGACAAGACCGCTGGGTGCTAACCCACACTGGATCGAACCCACGCAGGATCAGTACCACTGATCCATGTAGGATCGCTGAGTGATGCAGTCATCACCGTCGAATCCACAGAGGATTTCTGTATAGCCATCATCGTTGTCGCAGTCGCCATCAGCTCTAGGGTTCCCACACACAGCAAGCTCATTCGGGAGGGTCGGCTCCATGAGCCGAAGGGCTGAAACATCAACTTACACGAAATCCGGAGTTGATGTATCCAAAAGTTATGTATCGTCTACAGGAACTCAACGTGATAGACAGCGCGTCATTCGGACGCCCGGTCTGAGAGTTATTGGCTTTTTCGTTCCAGGGGCCCGGTTGGTTTTTAAGTCAAAACCAACACAGCCATACTATAACTGCATCCAAACCACAAGAGGATTAAGGAAAAAGCTCTGTCTCACTAAGAGGAATCCAACAAAGTTGGCGGTACGACAATCAGATGTCAGGAGCTCAAGTTATAATCATTTCTGCTCCGAGCGCCCGGTTGGTTTCGTGATCGAACCAACCCGGTAGAACCAAAAGTTTTTTGAAACCTTGAGTGTAATATACCGAAACAACCATCTCAATCCAAGGATCGTATCGCAACAGACGGTGCGTCAATCGGAGGTTGCCCATGTTATGGGAGTTTGATCTTTTCTGTCCAAAAATGGGGGTTTTGGACCCGGACTGACCCGGCCCGAGACCCCCTGGGTCGTCCCGAACTGGATCCGGGTCCGGCCCGGCCCAGCCAGGGCGGCCTGGCCCGATGCGCTGGAGCGGTCTACTGGCCAACTTAGCGTGGCCGAGATGAGCGGATGGGGGGGGGGCGCTACCCCCTGTTTAATGAAATGTGGCCCCCACGTGGGGGGGATACTCCTCCTTCCATCCGGGGGTAACGAACCCCCGGTCTCCCCTAGGAATGGCCAGCCCGCTCCGGCCGGACGGTTGCTGCCGCCACGGGACCGACGCGGTCCCGCCCTCATGCTTCAGCGGCCAGAAGTCGGCCGCCGCTCCCTGCTCCGCCGCGGCCTTGGTTCGTCTGGCGTAGCACGACGGTGCCGCGCCCCTCCTCCGCGGACCCACTCCGGCCGTGGTCTCTTCCAGGTTTCCCATCACGACGCAACGACACCGCGCTTTTTCGACCCATCTCATAGTTTCCGCGTGGTGCAACGGCACCATGCCACCTTACATGTGCCGCAAAAAATTGAAACAATCAAGGGGGAGGAGGGTCAGTCGTGTTCATGCGGTCCGACCTCCTCCCGTTATTGCGATAACAGGCGGCCCAACTTGAAAACGAAGAAAGGTGACAAAAGTAATCACGAACAAAACAAATAACCCCTACCTCAAGCGTTGTTGAACAAAGGCTCATTGTGGAATTGAACATCATGGAAGAAGGCGTCATAGAATTGAACATCACGGAAGAAGGATCTGTACATGTTGACGGAGATCGTCCGAGGAGGAACGGTGTCTCTTTTCCTTTGATGCGGGAAGAAGGAATGAAGGAATGCACGTCGGTGTTCTTCGTGTTCTTCAAGGAAGATGATGAACTTCACGACTAAGATCTTCTTCCCCCAATCATCTCTCTACAAGCTAACAACCATAATTAAATAGGTGTTTGTCTTATTTATTTACTCATGCCATATGTTTTTGAAATTAAAACATTCAAATTAAACTCACTTAATTAATTGAACTTATGTTGTCATATTAAATAGAGGGTTAAGAGAGTTAGGGAATATGAAGGGGTGGGGTTCATGTGGGCCCCACCAACCAAATATCCTATCTAGGTTAGTTCCCCAACTTCCACACAATAGATAACAACATAGAAAAAATAAATAAAATTGTAACTCAATTTTATTTCACTTTACACAATTTTTACAAAACCCCTCCCGAGAAAACGCAACCCCAGTAAAGGTCTTCTTACGAAATTATCAGCGCTGTGGTTCCATCGGTGTCCTCGGATTTCGATTTCGTGCACTTGTTCAAATGTAAAGAAAACTGTATCGTTCGTTCACTGAACGTACCTGAGCTAAACATCCGAAGATTATTCCAGGCATTCCGGGCCTCGGAATCAGGTTCCGTTAGAAATTGTGTTTTTGTAAAATCCCAAAGAAAATTTAAAAAAAATTTCCCATGAATTGTTACGAGTCTTTACATAACCCTATTAATTTTTTATCATAATTTATTTTCATTATATAATGTAATGATATAAATTTTTTTTTTCAGCAATAACTGTATATAATGATCGTTTTCATTGGAGTACATGCATGTTTGTGGTTTGGAACTACCAAAAAACTATTGGTGGAGTACAATGAGGGAAAACATATTGGAAAAACAGGGATGGAATATATGAGTTTTATATAGACTCTTTACAAATAATATTTAATAATTATTGTCATGACCTTATCATTGAAAAACCATAAAAAATCACTATATGAAAATTATTTGTTGAAAATATGGGTAATCAAATTCATTGGATTTCATGTTATAAAAAATATTATATTTATAAGAATTATTATTTCAGTCTCTTTGTTGTATTAATTTTCCTGATATTGAGGTGATTAAGACATCATGACTCAAGAAATTACATATTCTATGGGAATCATAATAGAATTAGTTATACAGGGACTGGTGTGTTATGGTAGGAATATATATATAGGCCATTCCTGTCATGAATGACTGTTTGGTAGAATATTATCGGGAAATTATTTGTCAATATACATGTACCTAAATTAATGTATTAACCAAATTTGAGGTTTTTGAATGAAAATTATGATGATTTAAAATAATAAATTATTTTTTATTATTTGAAATAAATTTTCAAATATAATCATAAAGAAATAAAAAAAGGATTCTATAAAACCCTCCACATATTAGGGAAAACTACGGTTTCAGAACATAAAAGGAAGCAGGCCAGACACTCATTTAATATTATAAAAGATTTTTTTTCTATAAACATTTTAGTATTGAATAAATTGTGCATAACAAGAGATAAAAAATAAAATAATGGAGAAATCATAAATAAT
Organism: Viscum album; assembly: GCA_963277665.1. Taxonomy (NCBI): domain Eukaryota; kingdom Viridiplantae; phylum Streptophyta; class Magnoliopsida; order Santalales; family Viscaceae; genus Viscum; species Viscum album. The sequence continues at coordinate 115,833 of CAUJRU010000849.1, read as the reverse complement.
GTTCATTATTAATTGTACTTTGTTTTTATTTTTCACCCATAAGCGATTTATTATTTTCGGATACATTCATACAATACTCACTCAAAAATTAGTAGTACTACAACCATTCCATTTTCAAACCCAATAGGTTTTCAAAATAATATTTTTTGTTTTCTATATGGATCATTTCTAAAAAAATTATTTACTCTATTTATTATTTTTTCTATAAATTATCCATTAATAAATCTATTTCTCTCATTCACTATGTTCTATTTTAAATTAATTACATTGTGGTCTCCATTGTTAAATGAATGTGCGGTCATTTTTATAAACTAAATGACTCTAAAAAATAAAATAAAAATTATCCAATATGTGGTTGAATAGTGATATCATGTATGGATGAAAATATCATGTAATTGGTTCAAGACCAAGGATGTAAATTTGAATTATTCCATTGTTTAGGTTTAATCATTTATTAGGCAGACTTTCTCTATATATTGGACTATATCACTTGTAGTTCACTGATATCTCATTATTGTTATCAGGTATTATCTCTTGAGGGATAAAATAATTCAAAATACATTTACTTTTGAATTTATAAGACCATTTTATCCATCCACTGTATACCAACTTCACATATATGATATTTTTACTTGGAGGAGGTGAAAAAAAATTACATAAAATGTAAAAATTTATGTCACTATAATTCATCTTACATTTTTTTTTCTTTTTAGATTCATTTAGAATTAATATCCAGTTGAATTTAGTTATGAATATCATGTATAATATCCAATTTTGATTTATGTTTTTTTATATTCAATTTATTTATAGAGGGAGGTTTTTAATATTGATGGATGTGTTCCTAGAGAATTTTTTGACGCTTCCCTATAAAGAAAAAATATAAAAGTGTATTAAAAAAATGACAAAACAAAATATTGTAAGTTTAATATTTTTCATTTCAAATATTAATATATATATTCCAAAAAAATAGTATATTTATATTGTTATCAGTGTTTTTTGGAGGCCCCATATGAGAATAGAGCTAACAACTTTTACCCAAATGATCGGTTAGATACAAATTTGGGAGATGAGAACTATGGAAGAGTACGTTGTTTTCCTAGGAATATTATTTTCCCAATGAGATATTGGCCCACATAAGGTGACTGTTATGGTAACAATAAGAAGGAATGATCTTTTTCATCGGATGTATAGGATTAGTCCCAAGCATAAATGGCAGAAAATATGGTCCTACAAGAGTGATAATTTAATTAATTGTCCATCAATGTATTTATTAAATTTATGGAAGTTTTATACCAATCACTTCCACGAGATAACATTGTGGATTATGATGAATATATATCTATGGTAAAAATATTATATAGTAAAATGAGATATGCTTATAGTGGTAGTTCAGATGATGATGTTCCTGGGGATGGAAATCCTAAGGAACTGTGCATTGAAGAGGGTGAGGATGATGATTGGGACCAGTATGAGAATGAAGATGAGGACAATTATGAATATGATGGTAGTGATGGTGATGAGGGATATGTTGATCTTTTATATTTTTTTGATATATATGAGATATGATGTTTTCTTATTTTTTCAGAATAAATATATTTTATGTTTTATATGTGTGTTATCACTAGTTGAATTCATTAACCAGTATCTTGTGTTATAATTATTTTTATTATAGGTTTTAGGTGACTATATGCAGTTAATTTAATAAGGAGGTGTAAGAGTAATGATTTTCATAGATATTTGAGTTTGTTATAATAGTTTTTATAGGATTATCATTTTTTGATTGATTGGATTTTCTGTTTTCATTTTTTCAGGCTCTGAGGTTGGTTGGGGGTTTTTTTATCCAGGGAATTTTTTGATGGGTATATTCCCACAGTTTCAAATCTGTTGTTATTGTCTTAACCTAATGGTTCATATATATCCATTGGGATAATTCTATACCAATGTTTCATAGTGAAAAAATGGTTAAATATATATTTGGATGACCCTATATCAATGGTTGACTAAAAACTATTGGTATAGACCTTTCTCATCAAGCATAAAAAAATTGGCACAAAGAACCATTGGTATAGGCTATAAAAATTGTTCACCAGCCTATACATATATATAAAATTGTGTTAATATCCTTTAATTCCATCAGTGTATACATGAGAAAAGAGTTATTTCCAATAAAAATAGCATATTACATGAATAAAATAACTCATCAGAATCAATATATAAAAATATTCTCATGTAATTGATAACTAATTTATTATCAGATATAAAATTACATAAACTACTAATTCTCTTTTTTTATGATTTAGAGGAATAAATCTCATCACACCATCATTGTGTTACGAGATATACTATAGAATCATTGTAGTAATGATTAAAACATGATCCAAAAATATTTGGACAACATCCTAGAATTTTTGGGTGCTGGAACGGATGATCCTAGCCTCTTACATTGTTTTTGGTTGATTGCTTTATAATTTTTTATATAGGAATAAATATTGAAGATCATTTGTTGGATTTAGAAAGGATGGTGTATTGCACCCTAGATATTTGAATATGTTACATCACTACCACATTTAATTGGAATGAGATGGTATTGAGATGTTACTTATACATAAATTACATCCCCAAGCTTCTAAAGGTTTTTAGTATATTCTATAGGACATCAATATACATCGGGGAAGATTTACATTTGAAAATAAAATATCCAACCAAAAAACAATAAGAAATTAAAATAGTAGCTGATGCATGATAAAAATGAAAGGCAACTCAATGATTTAATTTATATAAAACCAATCAAAGAGAAGGAAAGAGGAATAAAAAACATCAAAGAAAACAGTGGAAGAAAAAACCATGTTTGACAGAACCACTCTAAAACTTTTTTTAAACAATTTCAATAATAATTATTTTTTAGTCAAAATCCTTCCAAAACCCATTTTAAAAATCCAGAAAATATATATTTAAAAATACAAAATTTAAAATATAGAAACCAATGTAGTTTTCACAAATAAAATACGCATTTAAATAAAATCTACAAACCATCGCTAAAAAAGATTCAACTATGATATTCATAAAAATTTTACAAAGACATTCAATAAAAACAACCCATTTGAAACTAAGACATCAATTTCAAAATATATGAGTCATGAGTGATGCCACATACATCATGTTTTATGAAGAAAATGAAGAACAACATGAAGAACAGTGGAATGACCAGGATAAATATCAACAAACCTCCATAGATAACTTTCCCTATTATCAACAAGAATAAAAAATTTGGAATCTACAATAATAGATCTACCCATATAGGCCATATATCTAATATATGGAGATAACAAGAAAATTAGGTCTAATCAGTACTACCATTATAAACCATGAAAAAGTCCTTATTATGATAATTCTGCTTCAAATCACCAAGATAATCTTTCAAAGATACATTGGATCGATGGGAGAAGCTTCCATAACCTTTGGGAAGAGAGAATATTGAGATTTGGATGCATAGAACGGGAAAAAAGAGAGTTAGTGAGAAAAATGAGTGAGATCCTCAATTTTAGGATCTCACCTTTATCAAGTACATGGATACATGTGTGGTTAGTTAAATCAAGTGGTAACCATGCATTAGCCACTCCCTCATGTTTTAACCTCACATGGTCATCTCTCACAGTTTCAAAACCATGTAGAAATCATTGTGAATCCACCAATAATGATTCATAATCCATATTTTCTAAGTGAAAATTTTTTCCCTGGTGGATGTAAGGTTTGGAATATCTATGTGCCACTCGTTCGCTATCCCTTTTTCCCATGTCTCACTATACATAGTTTCATAGAGGTGTTGCACAGTTTCCCCAAACCATGACCAAACCATGCACCTTCATAAAGACGCCAAAATACTCCAAATGTTATCCAGACTCTCCCAATCATCACCCATACACTTAAATACTAAATAATAATAAATAAAGGGTTACTTACTTGAAACCAGTGGTGTTACATTCTCCCACCATTAGAATTTACGTCCCTAAAAAGTAGAAAACCAAAATTGCTTGGAATGATTTTGACCCATAGATCATTCATTTCATTATTATATTCCCATGACTCTTTTAGGATGTGAACATGTTTCATTAAAACCCACACTAGACTGATGATTTTTCAATTCAACAATTTCTATTACATTTCAACAATCTATATCAGGATATGTACCAACTATGGATCATGCTCTAGTTTAATTTGATACCATATGATAACATAGTTAGGACTAGGATGATACTTTTTCAACTGAGCTATTTGAAATAAATTTTGCGCAACACTAATCCTTGGTAGAAATTCATAATGATATGACACCTCTATAACTCATTCTAGTATCTCAAAAGGGATTATGTATCGAGGAGATAACTTTCCCTGATTCCAAAAATGATGATGTTAAATCCATGTAGATATATTGAAGAACACATAATCACTCACTATGAATTACAAAAACCATCAAAGGTGATACATTTTTTATTTTTTATGACTCTGAGACATCTACCTCCACTTCCAAATCAACTAAATCATATCTATTGTTTCTTGTACTTTTCTCATCCTAACTAGTTATTAATCTCATGTTTCGACACAAAAATGTGTTGAATGAAAAGGATGTCCAAATAATGATTCAAGTTGAGCCATATGTATTGGGAGTTTATAACTATTTTAATACAATAACCCCACTAACTGTAGGGTTTCTTCCCATTAGAAACCAAAAATCATTACACAATCCCACAAAAAATATTCAATTGTGTTTATCATCCTTTCATTATTATTTTCCAAATGTGGATTATACTCTATACTCATATTCAACTGATTCCCATTGGGATTTCAACATGTATTTTAGGAAATGAAAAATAAACCTTAGATATCTATATGACACTTTATAAATTGTTATTTCATGTCTCCTAACAATTTTTTAGATATATATTTTGGAAAGATCCTTTACTATATGAGTTTCATGAATAGGGTTGAAATGGAATGAATTGTTAAGCTGATTAACAATAACCCACATAGAATCATGTTTCCATACGTTCATGGGATAATTATTAAAAATTCCATATCTATCTGTCCCATTTCCAATAAAGGTATGTTAAAGACTGCAATATAATTTTTGGTTGTTGATGATCTTCCATAACATGATGAATTTTATGCATGTTGAAAAAAACCCACACACATTCCATTTCATTCCAATCCACTAGAAAAGTTCACTAAACAACTTAGAGATATTCTATATTCCTAGATGAGCAAGCCATATTGAAAGGTGTTAAGCATGAAGGAGTTGTTATTTATAATCCATAGGTACAACCATCATATTCTAGATCAATATCATGAAACTTTAATCCATCTTAAATACCTCTATGTTCTCCCCACCGTTGAGTTATGAACTCATCACTAAAAACTCTAAATCAGACTTATATTATAATATAACCATATTTACCAAATCTATAATAATCCAACCTTGGATAATAAACAAGACATCATATCGTTGTTCACATTCCATGTGCACGTTTTCTAGGACTGACATCAGCTTCCACGCATCTAAAACTTCTTTTGTCCAATTGTACATATAAATTTCTAATTTATGTTTCAGCCACCAAATTTCATTTACCCGGTGTATACATCAAGTCAATGTTATGTGTTTGGATATACCCCATTCATATTGTTTTCCTTATGTTCAAATATTGTTTTTTAGGAAATATGTTTCAAGATATGATGATTTGTAAACACAATAAATTTCTCACAAATGATGAAATTAAACCAAGACAATAATTCTTGGAATACAACAAATATATCTAAATTGTGTGTTGGGAAGTTCTTATCATGCATGCTAAAATGCCTTGAATCATGAGTAATAAAATGATATTCATGCATGAGAACACATCCCAACAATGATCCCAAATCATCACAATACATCACATACCCTAGTCATGATTCTAGAAACATCACGATTAGTGAAAATATAAGGAAAATATTTAGCTCTTGAAATTTGTTCTGACATTACACCTCACATTGGATTCAATAATTATTCTTTATTATTGATGTTACAAACAATTATAGTCGTGATTAGTCATTAAAAAACTCAGTAATAACTTGTGAGCCCAAGAATGTTACATATCTTAAAGAAAATATTTAGTGGTTTCCATGAGATAACAACTTATATCCTCTATATATCCACTAAAACACCTATTTTTTAAATTACATGCCCACAAAAGTTTATCTCATGTATCATCAAATGACAGGTTGATTATTTTTATATAAACAATGGTTTCCCAAGACTTCTAAGATGGTCTCCAAGTGTTTCTCAATCTCATCCCTTTTCCAAAAATACACCAAAATATATTCCACATATAGTAAAAAAATCCAGGAATCTCTTAATATCTTATTTATCAATTCCATAAAGACTATTACTGTATTCATAAGACTAAAATAAATTACCACATATTTATAATGTCTATATATTATCTTGAATTCCATATTCCTAATATCCTCATTCTAAACTCACAATTAGTGTTATCATACTCATATGACAATTTTAGAGAACTAATAAGATTCCCTCAATTGATCATATATATCCTCTAAACATAGAAGTGAATACTTATTCATTATCCTAACTTGGTTAATTTTATGGAAATACACAGAAACCCATAATATTCCATCATAATTTTTCAAATATTATACTAGTGATACCCACAGATATGTGATCGGTTGAATAAACCCTTTATATCTATCTCTTCTGATTAGACATTAAATTATCATAATTTAATTGGTGACATTTGATAAAATGGAAGTAAGATAAAAGTGGTACCTAGAACGAAAATTATAGTAAACTCCACCTCCCATACACATGGAAACCCTGTGAAATGTTTATGAAAGAAAGTTAGGAAAAAATTCCATGAAAATTATAAAAAAATTATTAACAATTTCTTCCATTAATTACAAATTCAAAATCCCCCAATGGTAAAAGATCCTTCTAACTACTGGTTCCAACAAGCCCATTGCACCTATCTTTACATCCCTTTCTCTTCTAAATGACCTTGGATTCCATCATTAGTTGAAAAATTAACTGATATGTTATAACAATCAATGGGAGCCTTGAACATTTCCAACCAATACATTCCCTACATTACACCATATAAATCAATATCCATCACTAAGAAGTCCCATTTCAACTCATCTCCATGAAAAGTTATAGAATATTCTCTATATATAAAGCCTCAACATTCTCATTTCCAAAGAGGAGTTTTATGTTTTAGTATAGATGTTGTAATCTATGCTATTAAACATATAAAATTTGTAAAATGAGAGACAATAAAGTAATTCAATGCACCAGTAACAAACAAAACATGAATATGTTTAAAATTGAAAATAATTGTACCTCTCACCTTAAATGGTAAAGAATGAACATCCTCCATAACCAACTCTTCTACGTAAAATTATTTAATCAAAACACATTTCTCCTTGATTCCCTGTTGTTATTATCATGCTTGTATATCCATGGTATTCCAAGAATCACTATGGCTAGGTCTCATATACTGACATGATTTATTCTGCTTCCCTCACCCTATTGAAGCTTGTGACTACTACGATAGCTAAGAAGTGCCCTGAGAACCGAACCTCAGATCACTATGATAATTAATCTTAAGATACCTCATATGGTTGAAGTTTTTTCATACTTTATGTTGTGTCATATTGTCTCTAATTATGTGTCCAAGTGAACCACATTGGAAACATCATACATTTCTCATGGTTTGTGGATGAAGGTTTACTTACCTAGCTGTCTGATTTTGATTCATCCTTAAACCTTGTAAAAATGTTTTCCTCTTCCAATTTATCTTTCCATTAGAGTTACCACCATTTACCATAGGTATCGACATACTTACTCCCCACGTACCTCTTGATATATCTCGTTTATACACCTTCTATCTATTTACTATCTTTAAATATATTTTAATATAGATCATAGCTATCATTGAGAGAATATCTTATATCATCCATTATTTAGAAATGTAGGAATTCATGGATTCACTAGTAAAATCCTCAGGTTCAAAGCACACTAAATTCTAAAATTTAGTGGCATATAAAATGGCAGGAAGATTTTATATATTTAGATTGAATAATTTCATCATTATTTGAATCCTGAACGTGTGATTATAGAATAGTTTTTTGAAAAATTATTCAAAATTATCTCATGCATGAACTTGGTTAATTTTTTCATGAACTATTAAATCACCATATTACCATAAAAGATCCTTCAGAATATTCATTATCATGTTTATTTTCAAATCAGCTGGTGTGATAATGAAATTGAATATATGATTCATCCAATTAATCCACTAATTTTCCTTTTTTGGTTTTAAATCAGCTAAAACAATGGGTGGATATTTATTTTGGAACTAGAAACAATTATCCACATTCCCATGATCATTATTCTGGTACCCTATTTCAATAGATTTAAATGAGTTTACCATACTATAAACTAGTTCTTAGTTCACATGTTGCTCAAGTGCAACCATGTTCTCCACATATTCTTTTAGTTTGTTTCTATAATGCCTTCCGGGTTCCATTTTCTACACAAAAAACACACACCAAAGTATCACTCTCTATCAATTTTAGTCCATACAATTAAAATTCAACTACATCAAATATCACAAAATTTATTCCCAAAACATCCTTTACCAGGTTTAATCATTGTTGGAATATTTGAACATTCCTTTTGAAAACTGAACCATTTTCAAAATACTTGAACCATGCAATTTTTCAATGTTTTTCAATTGAAAATAATTTAAACATTTTCTATAAATGAACACATTTCACATAATCATATATCATTACTCAATGTTAATTATTAAATCCCAATCGGAATTCAATCCTCTAATGCATTCCATGATCTTCAAATTAGATAAACTCATGATAATGATATTTCAATATCCCATTAGTATCTTTGAAAACCATTTTTACCAAACTCCTCTAATGCTTTATTTTCAGAATAAAAATGTTATCTACATCTTTTAATTCTTACAATTTTAATTCCTAACAATACTGCTCCTCTATATGATCCCAACTCAAGGAATAAACAATAATGATTTCAACTCCAAGACCAACAACCAATACTTTGTCAAAAAATAATTATTCTTGAGTTATATTTAAAAGGACCAAGCACATAACACTGGTAACATCCCTTCCCATATATATTTTTTGAGAGGAAGATGATATGATACTTTCCCTTAAGAGACATCCCAAATGGAAAAAAGGTGGGAAATAAATTCAGACGAGCTTCTATATATATGGAGATATTTTTACCTTTGAAAATAAATAACCATCTAAAAATCCCAAACCATGTTTATCACTACCTTATTCTTGATAAATAAGAAATAAAAATAATTTTTTTTATTTATATCCAACCAAACACAATGTTCCAAAGTGGAAAACCATCCAACGTAAAAGTAAATATGAGAAGATAAACTTTTAAAATTCAAAGACAACAACATGACTCAAATTCTCTACAAACTCCAAGATCCAAATCCACCAAATTGTCAAAGTATAATTAAGTAATACTAAATATATGTGATAATTTACCTTTTCCCATATGTCAAAAGAAGATATCTAAAAAATCACTAAATTGAAAAAGACTGGTTTAGTAATAAAACTCCGTAGGTTTTACAAGATTTCTTCCAAACTCAAGGAACTAAAATAGATCATCTTATCCTATTATATAAAATAATTCATTTAAAACAACTTTAAAATAGTTGAAAAAATTATATCAATGGAATGTAGTTCACAAAAAATAGTTTTCAATGTAATGTGAATAAACAATTATTTAAATCATTAAATAGTCCTTTTGGAATAATCATTCATGATTCACAACACACCAACACATGAAGGCATGTTTGATGGTTCTATAATCATGAGCATTTTCTATTATAATCAATTTATTTCCCACTAACAGACCCCCCAAATCCAAGGCCATTTCTCTTGTACCCTACTGGTACATGTCACTTATTCAAGGGCATATCAAACATGAACTCACACACAAACCATTTATGGAAAACCATTCCAAAAAAACCATTTTAAAGCATTTAAAAAACCATTTTTTTTCTTGAAAACCATTCCATAAAAAACATAAAAACTCCAAAAATCTATATTTAAAAAAGACTAGTTTTGAGAAATAAGCGCACTGTTCAAAACCAAATATGAAATTCCACAAAATTCACAAACCATCTCTAAAGAAGGTTTCTACCATATATTTCAAAGATATATCAAAATAGATTTAAATAAAAAAACTAATTTGATACTAATAATTAAAGTATGAAATATAGGATTCAATTGTGAATCCAGAAACCTCAATTATTTATGATGAAATTGAAAAACTACATAAAGAACGATCATGAAACGATGTCAAATCTCCCAAAACTACGTTGTATATGTTCTCCTATCACAAAGAAGAAAAAATCCCCACATATTTGGCAGAAACAACCTTATATCTACCCATATCGGTTGTATATCTAAGATACCGAATGAAATGGAGAAGTATATCTAACCAAAACTACCAAGATAGACCAAGAATGAGGCATTACCGCAAGAATCAGTCTCTATGTCATCAAAATAATCCTTTTTATTGCCTATATTTCAAATGGATAACCTACCTTGACCTTTGGAAAGATAGAATATTGAGTTGGGGCTGCATATGATGGAAAAAAGTGGAGTTAGAAAGGAAAAGGATTGAGATCCACAATTTTAGGATCTCACTTTTGACTCATGCACAGTTACTTGCACATTGGGAAAACATTTTTCTATCCATGAATTTTCCACTACATAAAAAGTGGACCTCACATGATCATCTCCCTAGGTTTCTGAACAATTTTCCAACCGTGCAAAAGATACTATCTCAAAAATCCAAATTCATGTTTTCAATGTGTAGGTTTTCTCCGTGGGGGATGCATTGTGTGGGAAAATTGTGTGCCGCATGTGAACAGTCCCTTTTTACCATGTCTCAAAGTGTATGTTTTTCTATAGGAGTTATACATTTTCCCCAAACCATGTAGTAATTATGAAAATGTAAAAAATCCCCGAAAACAATCCCAACGTTCTCGAATCTATCCCAAATGTCACCCAACAAATATATAAACATAAAGAGAATAAATGAAGGGTTTTTTACTTGAAACCTGGGGTTATACATGATCCCTCTCTAGGTATTTATATAGTTTCACTCTATCTATTTATTAAACCAATTGGTCGATATGGAATTTCAAATAATTATATATCTCAAATATATATATATATATATATGAAAAATGAAATATTTATATATTTATTATGGAAGGTTTGGGTTTGTAAATTTTTACCCAAAACCCTTTCATTTATTAAAATTATTAATTGACCCCATTTCCAATAATAATAATATTGTTATTAATTTATTACCATAGAAAACCCATTTAAGAATATATAAGTTAATATCATATATATTATTTCTTATCCGTACATTATGTTGTGTCATCTTTCCCTCATCTATATTTTACAATCCTTGATTAGTGAGAATATAATAATTAAATTTCACTACAGTACTATATGATAAATATGATAAATATTATATTCACATAAATTGAAAATAATGTATTATTTTAATTATTTAACTCACTTACTTATTCAAATATCTTTTTTCTAAATTATGGTATCAATAAAATAAAAATAATTATTAATTATTTTTTCATTTTAAATTCATTAATATAATTTTACTAAGACTAAAGATTCACATTCTGTGTTACCCTCTAGGAACATTCATCAGTGGAATTATGCATATCCACCTAAAGACGAAGGATAACATTTGGAAACACTCAAAGGAATCCATTTATAAATTAGTTCACATTGAAATGATCATATCACTAGGTTTCTATCCATGCATTTTCCACTACATAAAAAGTGGACCTCACATGATCATCTCACTAGGATTATGAACTATTTTCTAACCGTACAAAAGATACTATCTCAAAAATCCAAATTCATGTTTTCAATGTGTAGGTTTTCTCCGTGGTGGATGCATTGTGTGGGAATGAATCTGAGATTCAATGTAATTTTAGTATCATTCATATATATTCATTATAATGGATTCACCATCATAATATAGAATCATGGATTTCCCCTATAGTATCCAACATTAAAGTGAAATATTCAAATTTAATTATATATGATATAAATAGTTATTGACTCTTTGCTCTATAATTTAACTTGTTATATGATTATTCAGAAAAAAAATTCACATTATCATAAAATATATAATGAAAATATATTAATCAATCAATATTTTGGTAAGGTTAAAATGGCATGTAAATTATACATTATGATTTACAAATTTTATATTATATGACAGATAATAAAACATCAGGATATATCCATATCAAACTATGATATATAATCTCAAAAATGTATATAATATACCCATAATATACATTATTATATGATTGATTTACGTCAAATTTTATTTAATCACCCACATACACTGAATACATATACCCTTATATAAAGATTCACCATATGTCACATAATATTTGAATCACATTTTGAAATCATATCTAAAATTTCTTTTGTATATCATCAACAAATTATTTTATAGAATTTATCATAAATTTTCAATATATGATACATAGTATGTTAGAAATTATAAAAAGACATCCCAAATTCCATTATGATATTCTAAAAAATCTATTTTAGATATCTCAATGTTTTGGTAAATTTAATCATTACTTTTTGTAGCCCTGTGTTATTTTCAATCATTTAAAATTATTACCAATTCATTAATCCAAAATTTTATGTAGAGAGATGACTCATTAAAAATATAACTATTACTCAAGTTACAAAGCAACCTGTCATGATATATTTCAACCACATGCATATCCATAGTTATGAGCCACAAAATTATCAAATATATTAGTTATAATCCTATAATAACTTTTTCCAATTCATCTATTGATTATTATAAATGGAGTATATAAATCAACAATATTCAACTAAAAATTCCTCTATTATTTGTGTATAGACTAACATGATGGATGAACACATAACATGTCAATCACATAGAAAAACGTGCATGATATATAACCTTAATACAAATAGATAATTATGTCACATTACAATTAAAAATGTTTTTACATAACCATTATATACCAAATAATATTGAGGTATTGGATGTTATAATCATGTCATGAGAGGAAAAATATCATATTGATTAAAACTCAACATATGCCATTACCAGCAACATACCCATCCTCCCCAAATAATGTCAACCATAGGGATGTAGTAATAAAGGTACCAATGTATGAATTTTTTTAGGTTATTTATCTTATAAACCACTGGTAATGTCGGTAAAATACGAAACATATAACCTTGTATGCTAATTACATAGTGTATAATAATCCATGTTGTGCACATAGTTGGTCATATGGGCCACAAAACTCATTGTGTGCCTCATGAGTGAATTCCGTATCTTTATTGAAACCCCAACTTAATATTAATCATAAAATTTCAACACGAACAATAATAATTTATAATGATTTTCAATTAGGGATAAATCAAATTCTTAATTTTAATGGTTAATTATCATTTCACTTCATGTAATATATGCAACCAACATGACGAAATGATAAACTAGAGATGCCTTTTGTGTGGAATGATTTGTACTAAATATTCTTAAATTACTCTAAGAATATTTAAAATAAAATACATGAGTATCCATCTAATTATATTTCATTTTATATACCTCTAGAGAGACATTATTCAAGAAACATTTAGAGGATTTTGTTAAAATCACCACATCACTATAAAATGGTCTTGCTACATATCAATGTGACCATCTAATAAATCTCCCCACTAAAATTATATAATGGGTTATTATATATAAAAAATATTGTTTAAATAATGGTGATATTAGGATTTTCAATCCTTTGGATTCATAATACCTATGTTCAAATCTACGATCATAATATTTATACTTATTTACATCAAAACTTGGATCCGTGTTATGATAATATTTTTTAGTTTTATACAAATCACTCATATGTTCATCATCATCATCATGTAACATTTCTATACAATCATTTCATTGATATAATTTTGTCATCAGAATTAAAAGAAACTTCTTACATTAATGTATTCATTTAACAACATATCTAAAACACATTTAGGATGTATGGAGTCTATCTATTCAAATTTTATTTGTATAATCATCATTTTTTTAATTTGAACTTCTAAAATCATAAAAATACTCCATCTAACCTCTTTGAAATTATATATTTAATCAAAATTAATTTCTATGCTAAAAATTATTTTTTGTTCTAAAATCAATCTTATTTGTTTTGTTGAAATATTAAAAAAATTAAAATGTTATTAATGTTATAGTATTCAATGTGTTTGAAATGATATTTTATTAAGATGATTTCATTCATAAAAATATGTCAATTTTTTGTGGGGGTAACTCTCTCCCTAATATTTTAAAATGTAATATGGGTAAACTCTTTTATTAAGGAATACAAAAATCATCTTTATCCCTATTTTTAATAAAATTCATATAATTGGATGAAACTCAATCCAAGTGCATAATCATATCATATTACTCATAATTAAAGTATATTAAAAATTACTTCTCTTATCATATAAAATAAAGATATGATAAAATATGTAGAATTTATTTAGATCCATTTAAACATTGAATTTATCTCATGTATCCACCTTCTTGATCTAAAAACTCTTCCATCCACAAACTATGCCTAAATTTTAGGAACATTTATATTTATACTATTTGTAAAATATACAGTTACTGTCATATATTTTTCAAATTAGAATTATTTATTTATATAATTTTAATACATGAAGTGTATTGGACACATAGTTTATCACACCCCTATATTTTTGGGAAATTTAGTATCTAATGTGTAAATATGACACCATTGATATGTTATAATTCATTAAAATATCATTTATTCTATTTACAAGAATTTGTTGTTGACCCTCCAAGTAAATAATTGATCTGTATTATCAAAAAGATACAACAATATTTGAAAACCATTTTACATAAAAAAAATTCACAAAACCAAAAATAAACTATTTAAATAATCATATTTTAATAAAAATATATCATAATTCATCTATTTAAATTCTCTTTTTTTATAAAAATAAATTTATTCTCATTATAAAACATTTATAACAATAGTGATTAAATCTTTTATAATAATATTTTTTTAAAAACTATTAATTACATCATTCCATTTTAAATAAATATAATTACCTTCTTTTGATTTATTAGATAATTAAAATAAAATATGTAAATTTTTAAATTATTACCTTTTAAAAACACCCATACATCCAACAAACCATTTATAAATCAATATATCAATAAAGCTTCATATATATCATTAGTCAATGAGAATATATCAAAATGCATCCAAATATTTTTGAGTTAATTATCTATTGTTAACAACTATTCAGGGAAAATGAATGTTTATAAGGAAAAATGATGTTATATTTTTAGAAACTAGCCAGATAAAACATTTTATGAACATGAATTTAAATGGAATTACCTTCTCCCATTTTTAAAGGGATAAAATCATATAAAATGAGTCAACCGACCTCAAAAGGGGTGATATAATTTTTTGAGAAATATGGTTAAAAATTATTAGTATTTATATAATAGCTAGGATTTAGGGATGGGTAAGATAAAGGAATATTCATAAGTAAATAAAAAAATATATGAAAAAATAAGAATCAAATAAACAATTGGATTAATCCCATGTACAAAAAAATAATGGTAATAACTAATTTTAGTAATAAAATTATTGATTATGATTTTCAAAATACCTTGGAAAGATTTTAGTTGAATTCATTACCATACTCACCCCCATCTCTACTCTCTCTGCCACCTCCTCCACCACTACAAGAATTAGCACTGCCATATTTTTCATCTGTCCAATCATCCAAAATAACATTGTTTCTAAAATTAATTCTATAGGTTCCAGAATCTGGTCCACCATAATTATAACCACCACAATAATTATTCAATGTTTGGGGTTTTGTAGTTATATCAATGGAATAGATAACATGAATGTTTTCCCATAAATGCCCTATAAATTAAATCTGTAATATCTCAATTATGAAAAACGTAATTTGTAATTCATTAGCATCATAATCACATATTACTATCTTTGTTGATAAAGACCTTCATATTCACTGAATATAAGGCTGGACCAGCAGCCTCATCAGAATCATTGTTCACAAACCTGAATCCATAAAACTATATAGTCTTCCTCTCTATGATAACCCCTACTAAAACCAAAACAAAAATATAAATGAATTACAAAAATATATCATTTAAAAGTAACAAGATAATTCTCAAAAACTACACAAAAATGTGTAAAAGCATCATCATGAACATTGTCTTTAAATTGATCAGATAGTGGGGACATGTTTCGAAAGGAAAACAAGTCATTATGCATGTCTAAGAAATAATTAATGCAAGCCGGAATGGTATGTCTTGAATGGAGGTGTTATAAATTGGAAGCGAAATTATATAACCAGGATCTATAAAATGTGGAATTCTATTAAAATAATAATTGATATAATAATAAAAATATTGAAGGTAAACAAAAGAAACCAAACCTCATAAGATACAACTTTGTCCAATTTTGGTAAAATCATCCCGGATATGTTGGTCCAAAACCCCCAATGAATGACCAGATAATTTTACTAAAATCTTATCATACATGAAGGCCATAGAAAAATGCTTCATAATATCAAAATAATTGATGATAATTCACATCTAGCAAATAGGTTTGATGCCAATTTATGAATTTCATTTAGCATTGGAATGATGGGAATCATCCCATTTATGAGACTATTCCTGTTAATAATCTTCCGATATAGGCTTCCAATTCAAGGTTAAAATGAAAATTTATAATATAACTAGAAAACCTGAAATAAATTTAATATATTTCATAATGTAAGTTTTACCATAACATGAACTTTATTTATGTAACTTTTGGTATATTACCTCAATTATTTCAAACATCATGCAATAGAAAATTGGAATGGAAAAATTAAAAACATGGTTGAAATAAATATTAAAAGTGTAAAATAAAATTTGAGAAGATTATTTAAAAAATAAGAGAAATATTATTTTTCTATATCAACTATAAGAAAAAATTTTAATTGAAATAAAAAATATAGGGAATTGAATGTTTCCAATAAAATCTATAGGTATCATCTTCCATTAACACGTTTTGGAATTATGTCCATAAAACCAAACTAAAATATACCTACCTAATTCAAAAATATCTTATCACATTCAGAATAGATAATAGAACAAACACTTCAGAAAATATAAAAAAATAAATAATTTAATTTATGTTTGGATGGATGAAATCAATAAAAAAAATAAAAAATTAGACTTTCTCAATTTATTGAATTTAATTGTACCCCTGTATATGGAATTATATTATATTTACGATCTTGTATTATTATGTTCCAATAGATATGAGTTCCCAACTCAAAAAATGGAACATGGAAAATAAACATATAATGGAAATAGTTAATTGATAAAGACTCAAAATGATAAAAATTCATAATTGATGATCATAGTCTCATTAATGTAGTTTTATGATTCTTGATCTATAAATATTTAGTTTCTTTCAGGTCCAACTAAACAATTGTATGTAAATAAAAAACCTATATACAATAAAATAAAAACTATGATAAATCAGTATATTTCAAACATATTATCTATTAAAACCATAGTTTTCTGAATTTATGAATGATGAATAGAGAAAAACATCTCCCAACAGCTAGCAATAGTTAACCATAGGAATAAAACAAATATGAATAATAAAAATAGGATATAATAACACAAAAAATATATATCCTAACATAATTAAAAAGAAATAAAGAATATTATCAAAGGAATATGATCTGATAAATATATATATAATGTCAATACCAAAAAAATACAGATGATGAACAACATGAAATAGAGAACATAAAAATTAATATCAATGGAGTGCATCAAATAGAAAAGTCGATTAAAGATGACCCATTACCAACATAATGAGGGTGCGATGAAGGATCCAAACAAGGATGATCTAGGAAAAAATTATATATCAACAATATGTATAATACAAGAGGAACCAGCTAGGGTTTAAGAGTAATTGATAAATAAAATTCTAATGTTTTATTGAAAGGATAATAAACATCAATATTCTTTACTAAGAATATGTTTATTTGATTTTTTTACATTAAATAAAAGAATAAAAATATTTACAATGAAAATTAAAGGTAAAATTTTTTATGATGGAAATGTGACTATTAATCCAAATATTATTCCTTGATTAGGATTAATAAAGATTAATATTGAAATTATATTAATTTCAAATATATTAAAAATATAATATAACTTATCAGGACACCTTCTATTAAAAAAGAATTAATCCGTACAACTATATTTTTTGAGATATTAAAATTATTAATTCATGAAAAAAATATAAATAGTAATAAAAATTGATGACAATTTGAAAATATATCATTATTAAATTGTATTCATTAAAAAGTTAAATGTTTTTAATTTTTCATGAAAATATAAACTCAACATCAAAAAACGAATACTCCTTCTCATTCATATGTTGTATATGATGAAATATACATAAAAACAAGAATCACCTTATATAATTTTACATTAGATTTACGATGTACTATCTGATTCAAAATAAATATTTATTAAATGTTGAATGGTCTTAAAAAAAGTTCCATGATCAAACTACTTAGGTACTGGATGTTTTATAATTTTTCTCCTCCTTAGCTTCCACCTCCCTTGTCTCTGCATTAGCTTCCACCTCCACTATAATGTGAACCACCTCTTACCCCATAAAGAGTATATTTATCAATGTAATAGTTAACATGGATGATCTTACCTGTTATTTTGTGTAAATTCATGTTTGATTCTATGATTTCAGATGTTGATAAAAAAAATAAAATGAAACCATGTCATCCATGGACTTTTTTCTTGAAGAAGCAGTATTTCTATAAATGAAAATCAAAATCCCGAACCATTTGATCTACAAATTTCTTATCCAATCATAACCATCACTGATAAAAATGACTATAAAAATTTAATGAACTAAAATATATTGAAATAAAATTATGGAAAATCCATTCTTGATGAACTTACTGGTCAAAAAATGGTGGTCCAAGATGATTAAGATTAACGAGAATTTGTTAATTGATGGAATACATTAATTATATATTCTATTTTCTATTTTTTATGATTATAAATAATAATTATCTATTGAAAATTAAATTGGGAGACTCGAATCTAAGACCTCCCAACAAAAGAATATTTTCCTTCAAACATAAAAATGGATAAGGAAGTTGTATTTAATAAAAATAAAATAAATCCTAAGTAAAGAGTATGTTATTATAGATGAATAACCCAGAATGAATTGAGAAATTGAGATGAGAATAATAAAATTCTTAGGAAACTATAAGAATATATAAATGTTTAAAATCATTCCATCAGCTACCTAAAAAACAACTGCATATTGATCATGAAGAGTTCTATAATCAACTCCCCGCATAAATCCTATATAATTTAATATGAAATTGATTAAATATACTAGTATATTGTAACTATTATTTTTTATCTCATTTAGAAATATATCACAAACCTCGAAAATGATATTTCACGATTATTCATGGGGAACACAATTCAACATAGATATATTTGAAACGTATTGTTTGATTTAATATTTTTACAAATCCTCCTACAAGGAACATAACTGATTCAAATGAAAATGGAATTTGAACCATATTGACATATAAATTCCTAGATTATCAAAAAAAATTCTCACAATCAGAATGTTCTATAGTAAATTATTTAAAAATGGATTGCACACACGTAGAATGAAATTTAAAAATCCAAACACTAGAGAGATATTTATATTTTTAAAATAAAAACATTAATCAACAATCTAATATATCTGAAGATAATCTAGGCCTATTGATGATATATACATTTTGGGGGAATAGGGGTTATATCAGGTTAGTTTATTAAGAGGTAATATGGGGAGAGAAACTGAGAAAGGTATAATTTTTATTTAATTTATCACAGTGATTGGGTGGGAGAGTAGGGGAGTCTATTCATGTAATTTACCATTAAGGTTTTTTATCTCCCATACACTCTACTAAAACTCTCTCACTAAATAGTAAATACAAAAAATTAGTCCATTAATTTGGATGTAATGAATTTCTATTATTTTTATTCTTGTTATTTATAAATATTTGTCTAACATATTGTTGCCTTATCACTAAAATGAGAAGCCATAGTAAAATTTACCTCCATCGTCAGGGGAGTGAAAAAATACATATTATATATCCATGGAAATAAGTTTGTACATTCATATAAATGGGATGGATCAAAGGATAGAATGGCTAGAATCAATTGTCATGGTCTTAGTAACATCTGTCGTCATGTTCAATTAGTTGGTTTTAGACTCAACTAATTTTCCAAATTCAATGTATATATTGGTGCTTCCCATGGAAACATATCGCATGAAATTTGAGATGCCACCATCAGAAAATATGGATGACTCGGTGGTAAGAGAATCATGATTGATCTCCCATGATATTATAGAAGGTGGCATGAATATGATCAGTGTGACTTCTGTAAGTACACCAAAAGATCTCTTCATCATCCAGAACATCTAACTACTATCATTTTATGGTCAATATCAACTCGAGGGGATTAATATAAATAATATCAAATTTATAAATAATCACATGATATCCATAACATAAATATTAATAGATCAATTCATAATGGATGGGGTGGCGTTAGATTGGTTTATGGGTTTACAGGAGGAGGATCTGGATTTCTCATGGAAAAAATTCAAATATGAAATCATACAACATTTTAGTGGAATGGAAGTCAAAAATCCATAAAAATAACTTGTGGAATTACAACAATAAAAGATTTTTTTTATGTATATTTAGAAGTTTGATTATTTGGAGATATAATTCCATGACATCTTGAATAATAATATGTCGGTTATTTCATGCATGGTTTTCAAAAAGAGATCCTAATATGGGTCCACATACATAGTATTGGGAAACATTTATAGGTAATCTGGTTGGACAGAAATGTAGATCTTTCTATCTGGAAGGACATTAGACCACAATATCATATAATAATTTCATGTGTCTACAGTCATGATTCATGGCCACCCCTCCTTGGTCGAGGTAGACACCACCACCTGGCTTCACCCCTCACCAGACTCGTAGACATGTTGAACTAATAGAGGAGTAAAATTGGGTGTTTTCTATATAAAATCATGTGGTCACCAATATATTATTCAACCTAAATACATAGGAGTAGGAAGACTATTCGATGAAGAGATGCTACATTCAGTGCGGGGTAAATTGCAGTCCCCTATAAAAATGTGTCAATCCAAAGATGAGTTTTTTTATTGGTGGATAATGAATTTATATCTGATGATGATCACATGATGTGAGATAATGTGAAATATACACATATTTTTGTGTCATTTCATGAAAAAAATACATGTTTTGTGATTTATAATTTTTGGAGACCTATTATAGTTGCTGAAAATAAGACATAACTACCATGAAATCCATTAATACAATTGGACATTGTGGGGTGTTCCCATATTTTTCATTCAAAGATAATGGTCAATCTCAAAATCATATTACCCCAATATCAGTAAATTTATATTGTACTACCAATAGTGGATTATAAAAAATTGATCATTAAATTCTAGGAGGGTCTTAAGATAAAGAAACTAGGGAATTCCATCACCTCACATTCACTATAGAGGGACTACTTTTGTCTGATTGTTTCTTAGGTCTTGGACATTAGCATCATGAATATGATGTTTGTAATTTCCTTGAATTGGACTATCAAAAACATCGAAATCAATTGGGAGACAATGTGGATGAATTTCATAACATAGTGATGTTCATTGATTGTATATGGAACAAATTCCAAGAATAGGGAACAGTCCATATGGGATAAACAACCCACTATGATGTACCATATAGGTTATTTTTGATACCTAGTTAGGGGCATAAGAGATGAAAATCAAGCATTTTAGAAGAGAGCTAAAACCAAGAATTTTATTTGTTTATTAAAACCATTGTTAGTGTGTTTTAGGAACCTAATAGACTACCTCCAAGGAAAAAAGGGTTCATCACATCATCCTAATACTTTGTCAAGGAATAGTTATACTCTGACCCTACCACTACCCACATTTTCAAATGACTGAAATTGAATGACATGTGAATGAGATGCTCAAACTAGGCATCATCATGCCCTATTACAATGATTGTTTTATCTAGGAATTATTGGTAAAAAATAAGGATGGGGAATGGTGATAATTTTGGAAAAATTTCATTAAATAAGGCCACTATTTTAGGTAATTTTCGCATTCACATATTGAAATAACTACGTGATGAACTTCAGGATGTATCTTCACTATGTTGGACCTTAAGGTAGGTTATCACAAGAATTAAATGTGTGATGATGACATTGAAAAAAATACTTTTCACACTCCTGATGGTCATTAATAAGATTTGGTGATTATTTTGGGCCCCACTAATTGATCATCAACATTCTAATATCTTATGGATATGTTCGTTCCCCAAATCCTCTACAAGGTTGTTCTAAATTTTTTGAATGATGTTTTGATTTATAGCACCGATTAGGAGTCACATCTAGACTATATTTATTATTTACTTTGAGTCCCCTAATATGAAAAATTCTTTTTCCAGGTAAAAAATTGTATCTTTAACCATGTGAGGATCAAGAAGAATTTAATCACATGAAAGAGCTAATGAATAAGGCTCTGGTACTAGAAATTCCTTAGTTTTTAAAAGATCTCGATGTTGGGATTCATTCCATATGGAGGGGGTATGTGTAGTTTTCAGGAAAAAGTGGAACCCCATTAAACACTAGAGTTCATAATTGATAGAGAAGAACTGTCCTAAATCTACATATGATAAGGATATTATGGAATTAGTGATTTTCATTCAGTATTTTCTTCAATATATTTAAGCTTCTTATTCACAGTATTCACGAATCACTAAATCCAAAAAAAAATTCTATAATAGTGGGAAACCATAATGGACAAAAAAAAATTGATTGATAAATTCTTCGGACATCATCATTACATGATGTACAATATGAGAAAATAGAACATAGATGATAATTCTCTCTTTTGAAAGGATAAACCCCATAACATTCTTGTACATCAATACATCCTATTTTAGTAGGATGGACTCTGTTAAACTGACGGTGTGTCCAACATCCCTTACCTTAGTATGGTCCTACAGGTAGACCAAATGGGTCAGAAGGCACATCCAAGGTACTTGTACTCATTATAAACATTATTTCATATATTTTATTTGGAAATCCTAGAATCTTATCCTCAGATGCCTGATGTATTTCATGAGTTTCATTATCCTCCTCAGGATTCAAATATTGTAACTACTTCGTCAATAAAATAATTTCAATATATATCTATTAGAAACACAACAAAAAATAGTAATTGAGTTCTTTCAGTAGTTTAATGTTTCCCAGTGATACAAATATTAACCGGTTGGGCTACTCTAACAATTTTAGATACCAAGAGTAGTGTGGTATGACATTTCTATATACTTCATCTCAGGGATTATGAAATCCAAATGTTCTAATATCATTTTGGTGGTAGTCGATCTGTTTTCCAAATATTCTAATTTTATAAATGAATCACCAAGACACATCCAAGACATTGGCTGACTTCTTCGTATGAGTAGGGGTCTGTAATACTGGTTTTATGACATCAATTTTCAGTAATCACGTTTTTTTACATAGTAGTATCTAGATAAAACTATTTCGTTGATAGGAGACATAAATAGTAATCATGTTTTCCTATCAAACAAAAACCGATTTCTATATAGAATTTGTTAATAAATTCCTTGAAGTGTATATACAATTTTATGAAGGAGACCAGACCACTACCTTTTCATTATTGTAATTCCTAGGTTGAATTGAGTTACAAATTTACATTGTTTGTTTCGATCAAATTCATACCATTTGTGGAGGTTTGTGGCCTCAAGCCTCACTTGGTTTTTAGTTTTTTTCCTCAGAAACACATGTGGTAGCCTTATCACTAGTGGATCATAGAAATTAATTATAGAAACTATATTTTAATCTTGATAAATCCAACTACTATATGAAAAATGGTTGGTGGTCATCAGCAACCTTTCACGTATCAACTAGAAACCTATTTTTATTTAATGATTTTTCCTCAAAAATAGTCATTTATGACTCAAAGGGATAATTAAAAAATGGTAGTACATTGGTATTATCCCTTTACAATCCTCAAGTAAAATGTACTTGTCACATATCACCTTTAACTTTATATGGTAGCTATAATCCACTGCGTTTTTATGTGTCCCAATTAAAATATGTTGAGGGCCTCAATGATATGTTTCTTACCCTCCCGGTGGGCATGAAGTGTGATCCCATTGATTTTACAACCTCCCTTATACTGTTATCATCCTGTCTATAGTTGATTGATGTCAAAATTAAACCATAGTATAGTATTTTGTGTATTTGTTTTTGAGTAGAGGAAGAAAGATGAGAAGATAAGTTCTTCCTAAATAATCAGTTTCCTCCATCCAGTCTAATTGTAAAGACTGATATTGATGATGGTGATGGTAATAAATCCTAAGATATCATAGGGTTATGGAAATAATATGTGCATAGGGGGGGAAATGGGTGTGCACTAGGAGGTTAGTCACTTTAGAGGGGAAATGAGGACAAAAACTTAGCAATTAATATTTTTTTGATCGAGTTGGCACTATGCTTGGGTGTAAGGGAAGAAAGTCCACTCGTGTTCTTTTTCTTTCAGTTTTTTCTCATCATCTTTCAATGTTTCTAATAAAAATATAACACAAACGAGATAATAAACACATTTTAGTCTATCAATTTGGATTAATTGACTATATGTTAATTATCTTCTGGGGATTTTCATCATCCATATTATAACATAAAGATGTGTCCAAATGAATAACTAGAAACATGGAAAATAGAATAAAAATTATATCAAACTATTGGATTATAGAATCAAGTGAGATTATTGAAGCATTCAACAGTATTTCATTATTCAAAAGAATTAATGTAGGGGTTACTTACAAAAAACCAATGGCATATATGAGCAAGTAAACACAATCTCATTATTGGAGTTGATCTTTTCCACATTAATTATTTTATTTTTTGATAATATAAATATACTATATTTTGAAATATCATTTTTTGGATAATAATTATATTATTATTTATTGAATTTTATTGATGTTTTTTGTATTTAATTTTTCATATTTTATTTTTATATTTATTATTATTATATAGAATTATGTTATTTATTTTTTTTGTAAAAATTTAATTTTATATAGATATTTTTTACACTTTAATGAGTTTATTTTTTAACCATACAACTGTTTAGTTTTACCCTTAATTTATCTTTGTATGTTTTTTGTTTTACCTTTATGTTTTTATCTCTTTACCCTTACACGATTCATGTTTACCCTTATGTAGCATGTTAAATGTTTAGTTTATGATTACGTGGCATGTCAGTCTACCTTTATGTAGTGAACAGTATGTATGTGACCTTTACATATGTTAATTATGACCCTTAAATAGCCCATATAATTTTTATAACTTTTCATAGCATGAATTACCGCTTTTCATGGATTATGTATTTTACAACTTACCGACAATCAACATATGAATTTTGAGTTACGTTTACACATTTTTTGAAATTTTCTTTGTTACCTTTACACATTCTTACAAATCACCATTATATAGTTATAAAAACATGATATTTCCGGTCTACTCTCTTTCACAATGTTCTTGATATTTTAATTTTCTTCATGATACATTCAAATGATTAAACTATTATAATGATTTCACTAATTCTTTTTAGTGTTAGTAACTCTATGAAAACTGATTTTTTATTATATTAATCTATTTTTATGAAGATTAACTTTTTTTTAAATCTATTTAACCATTATGTTGTAGTAAATGTTTCAAATATTTTGATTTAGTTATTCTGACTTGATACTTTGTTTTTATTATTTGTAAATAAATTCAATGTTCTACCAATGTTATTCAAACCCTTATCAATTTTTTCTAATTTTATATCTTATGAAAAAAATTAATATTTAAAATTTGAATATTTTAGAATGAAATAATGTTAATTTTTTGTTTTATCATTGACCTATTATTTTGGAATTATTTATAACTCTTTAAATAACTGTTTTGAATGTTTTCAAATTATATTAATTTCAAATGATTGTATTATATATAATTTTTTCTATATCATGTATAATTCTTTAATAATATCATTACATTATTGAGCATTATTTCTTAATAATATGTTTTTTATTTTTAAGTTACTTATTTTTAAACGGAACGACCAGTCTTAAACAAGCGATGCTCGAAACACATTGAACCAAGACATTTTCATCTTAAAGACTTTTGAAGGGTTCCAGAACATTACCAAAGTATGAGAACCCTATACATATGGATTTATGGAGGCCATTTAAATCTATATTGATAGTCTTTGAAAATATTATTCCAATTGTATACATGATTAATTAATCTCAAAGTGATTTGATTTCAAAATATTTTTTCTCCTTCAAGATTGTGATGAAATTTTAATATCCAAATCACACTGTTATTTTATTCCTATAATCTCATAGTGTTTATCATATTTATTGATATAATTATGAACAAAATTTTTTTATTGTTTGATATCCTCTCATATTCTTATTTCATCAAATATTTGTGCACAAAATAATTAATGTGAGGGAAAGTGGTACACATTTCATTTCCTTTAAAAAATAATGTGGTTATTTCTTATTTTGGTAATACAATTTCAATTAAAGATTTTTTTTATATAGTATCTGGTTTCTTCCAATAACCTATAAATTAGTGGATTGTTTTTTATCTTGAATTACTCCACATTCATGATACCAATACATTAAATTCTCATAGAACTATTATGTTTAATATAGGGTCACCGTCGTGTACTATTATCAAACGTCCTTAACAAATATCGTCTATTTTAATTTCCAAAAAAATTTATTTGCCACATTCAATAATTTAATTCATAATTTGTTTAATCTTTTGAACATTCTAAATCATTTCATTCTTGAATAAACTTTTATATTTATTATTATTATTTTATTATTATATATTAATATATCATTTAGCATTCAATGAATTTATTGAGTTATTATATTCAAAAAGTCTTAATTACATATATTCTTTTAAAATATTTTTTTTAATCATTGATTGATTTCCATACATTTTTTAAAGGTCCTTTCACCCCCCTTGGCTTAACATTTTACCTATCTCCAAACTAAATCTGTTATTTTCAATACCTCTATGAACGCTACCATACTATACTCTAAAATACATGGATTGAACATATTTTCATTCAATGTGATACATGAAAATATAAATGAAAACCCAATCACTAAAACTGAAAAGTTCTATTATAACATGCTTAATGTACATAATTAATGATGATATGGGTAATTAAAGGTAAAAACATATATTCCTAGGTATGGTGATACACCAACCAAAAAACAAAACCGTAAATAGTTAATGAATAAATGAAATTATTAAAATTATACACTAAATAATCCATCATCACTGGTACATTTACTAATAACCAAACCACTGTAAAAATATCATAAGTATGATAAAATTTTCAGGTTCAGATTGATCTAGGAGTTCTTATTTTTAGTTGAACATATCTATATAAAATATCCCGACTAGTGAATTTTATAATGGTAGAAATGGACAAAGTGTAAATATTATAGCTTATGTTTTCTCTATTTCCTAAGGTCGTGTTCTCACAAGAAAAAACAAATGAAACTACTTATTAAAATTGAAAAGTGTCACAAAATACAATAGTCACTTGTAATTTAATAGACCACATAATAGTTTAAAAACCAATTCGAAAAAAATAAATCATGTATATAGAATGTAAATATCATAAAATGGAAAAATTATCAGATCTAGAAAAAAATAAAATTTAATCCTAAATATATATATGTGTGTGTGTGTGTGTCTATGTGTTTGTGTTAAAAAGAAGTTGTAGTACACATGACCAAATCATGTTATATAAATATGAAGGAAATAACATATTGAAGGGCCTAGATCTAGGGTTTTAGAATATATTTTACAACCATTTGATATGGAGTACAAGTATCCCCTGTTCTTATGCCGACCACAACAGGTGACAAGGTTATTATCGATGAGGGGATTTTATATGTTCTGATGGTGGTGGCAATAGTGTTAACATAACTCATCCATTATGTGTACCACATTAAATTATATCAATGAAGATGTAACATCCTTGGGAATTATAGTGTTTAAAGTGGGGGATTCGATGGAAACAAAATTGGCATGTCCTGGTGGTTGTGGGAGAATTTCTATATTTTTTTCATAGTTTTGATTACTTGATTCTAAAAATTAAATTTAAAATTATAGTGTTCTTACTTATTTTTATCATCAATGATTCCATTTTTTTACTAGAACATATAATAAAGACATAATATGATGACGTTTTCATGGATAAAAAAGGAATTAAAAGCTTCAAGTATGATTTAATTGTAATCCAAAATCAACATACAGGTTTCAATCCCACTCTTTTGTTCAGTTTATCAATAGTTTCAATATTTTAATAAAATATCATAACCTCAATATTAAATATGGTGGAAATTGTACAATTGGTATACCAAATGTAATAGAATCATAAAAATAATAATAATAAAACCCATAAGTAATGTATTAATAAAACACATCATGGGGTATTGATTAACACAGAAAACACCCCTTTAATGGATAACGTCCCCCCAATCAGGGAGGAGATTACTTTATCCTAGTATAGTGAAGGGATATTGGACCTGACTCTACGTATCCCATTATATTCCGAGAATACATCAACAGAAATAGTAGAAACACCAAGCATTGACCACTAAAATATTATAGGACACCATAATCAATAGTAGATTCCTAAACTTAGAATCTTGTAGTCAAATTGACAGAAAAAACTTGATTCATATTCCTAAGAAACTCTAAATCAACACAATTTGAAAAAACTAGATTTACACACACTGATAATTCCTCGACAAATTGATTTTAAGGTAGAATATAACTATAAGATAACATAGATCATTTATAATGAGATCATCACAAAAAGATTCTCTAATAAAAAATGATTAAAAAATTTACTACAATTAGAATCACACTAAGAAACAATACTTCAAAAAAATAATAAAAAAATAAAAAATTCATAGTAATATCATATTTTATCATTATTTTTACTTATAAAGCAATGAGTACTATTTATAGAACCATCTCCGATAGTTAGATTCTACAACCACTGTGATTAGTTACATTGATATCAGAAGAAACAACCATTATCTTCCTATGGATTCATGAAAACAATGCATCTTTTAATGACATCAAATTATTCCGATACAATGGTCCACAATCCTGAAAAATAAATTTGACATAGAAACTCAAATCACCAGCTTTGCATGAAATAAAACTCAAATAAATATTTATCATATATATGATCATAATATCTTCATTACGTATAGCCATTGAAACAGTAACTAACGTCAAGGTAAATCATTTTCTTATTCTAGTTTATTTTTATTTCCAATAAAAATTATAAAAATGATACATTTACTTAAAAAATATGCTACTTTTTTAAAGAAAACTACCTAAAATTAAAAAAATTTAAAATTTAATAAAAATACATCTTGTAGATACGTAATGAATATTTATTTCACCCACTTTATATTAGATCATAAAAACAATTCATAAATGATACTCATTCTTCCAAAAAAATTGTTTTCTATAATATAAAAAATATTCATAACAACACCTTTTAAAAATTGTATAATATTATCAAAACATAGAACACTTCACTCCCCCTAATATACCCACCCCACCACACACAAATCTCTCACAATAAAATTTTATTTATCCAATATCTCCAACATTGTAAAAATATATACCCCCTTTAAAAAAAATTATTTATTTATAATATCCCCCCAACAATAATGATTTTAAACAAATACAAAAATTAAATAACAATGATTGTAATGTAAATAATTAATAATAATATTTTAAGATTATTCATCCATTTTTTGAAAATAGAAATATGAGCTCAAAAAATTAAAATAAAAACCTAATATCACAGTATAAATGAGGTTTAAAATTTTAAATATATTATAAATGTTTGATAACATTAATCCTTATAAAATTTATCCATCAATAATTACAAGTGATATTAAAATTAAGAAGTTGGTTTCAGATAATTTGAAATGTAAATTTTCTTACCTTCTTGGAGTATGAAAGTAGACTCGTAGATAGAATTTATGAGACACATATCTCTTTAGTAGAGGATATATATATTTCTATCTATTAGATAAATATGAAATAATTAATATTAGAGAAAAAAATCAATGTTTTTAATATCATATTTCAATGAATCAGAACATGAAACTTACAAATACACTAAGTATTGCAGCGGAGAAAATTGAGCACCATATATTGTCTTTGAACAAAATAATTATACCATATAATGTACAAAAATGACATCACAAATCTGTAAAACATAAGATAAATAAACATCTGAGTATGAATAATGATAAATCTAATGATTATATTAATAAAAATTCAAAAAATTTATAGTAGAGAATTCGAGATATTTCATATTCGAGAATATATAGGAAAATTAAGAATTTTTTTTAAAATTTGAGAGCACAGGTATGGTCTCATATCAGAGAATTATATATATATAGATCTATAATAGACCATATCTATTAAATTTTTTACAAATAAATGAAAAATATTTATCAAATTTAGTATATTGAAAGGATTAAAAGTATGTTTCTTCTTATTATTGAAATTGATATCACTTATCTTCCAGAAAAATGAGTTTTACATATTTAAATAAGTATATTATAAAGCAAAACAGTAATCCCTTTTATCATGGATTGTTTCAATGCCTTGAGATAGATTTAATAGAAAGTATAAGTTATGATCACATAATATTTATCACACCAAACTTCTATTTCATATAATCAAATATATCAATATAGAAATATTTAGTGAAAATAAAATCATGTTTATAGTGACCCATACTTTTCATATGTAGATATTTCTGTTTTTAGAATAATTTTAAATAAATAAAATAACAATCCCCACCATAATCGTATAGTTATAGTATCTTTGGGTAGTTGGATATATAAACAACTAGTTAATAGGTGTACTACATCACATCCCATAAAAATATTCATAACTAGAACCTTTATTATAAATATCATATTTTGTACAATCCTCCATAACATAGGGAAAATTATACATTATAAATGGTGTGGTTGGACAATCAATATAGTTTAATAAAAGATATATCAATGATCACCTAAGAATAACATTAGAATAAGTGTATTAAAACATGAGAATAGCGTTTGAAAACTATTAAATAAGAATAAGTGTAATAAAACCGTAGAATAACATCTGAAAATCATTATCTGTATATCATAAATCATAATCTTTAGTCATGTAATAAAATATGGGATATAATATGACATAAATCATATAGGAATCAAATAAAACCAGTCATGAGAACATAACATTTGAATAATAAAAGATTTTTTATAATACATATAATCCAAGATAATCATTTTCTTAGTAGTTAAGGATCAAGTAAAATATTATCATTATCGATTGGGGTGAAACTTCAAACCATCATACTAATCAATGTTTACTCTAAGGACTATCGTATTGGATATAGTTTTTCACTAAACTGTGTTCACTCCACAATGCAGTCATTTTAAGCTCATGAGAGGTCAATATTTAGATAATTATTTGGAGGGACATATAATTATGGGTCTACCAATAATATATTTTTAAATCATAAATATTTGTTTCATAATATCTTGGAATATTCATCATATCATAACCCATGAAAAATATATGAGTTTTATAAGAACTTCATCATGGTAAAACCCATTGAATATAAATGTGGTTTATAATAATTTCATCAATTTAGCATAGCCTAAACAATGGATAATGATGATCTTTCATTAAAATATTATCACCACAATCCTAAACCACCTAGTTATCAAATAAGGATGGGGTAATTGGATCATATACACAATAAAATATAATACGCATCATAATATTTTATAATATTTGAAAATTAATTTATGACAGTAATTGGAATTTTGTTAGTAAAATACCATTTTCACTTTCAAATAAGTTATTTAAATGCTATAAAATTTCCCAAATGATAATTAAAACGTTTTTTTTAAAAAATATTAAAAAATTGTAATCTAAGCATTAAATCATTTAGTGTTCATGAATAAATTAAATTATGATCACTTCATACATGTTATAAGATAAATTTACATTTATAAATTTTTAAAAATTTAAAAAGTAACGCTTTCGGAATACAAAAAAAAGATTCATTTTAAAAAATTGTGTATAAATTAAAATTTAATGACCCTACCCCATGTATCCCTTAGCATGTGTCATATTTATTATATAGGAATAAGATACAACGAATTTCACCCCAAAGGACTGAATAGTACATTTATCTTCACAAATGATATTAATATAGGATATGAATATTAAATAAGAAAATAAAAATTGCAAAATAGGTTTCTTATTAAAAAATTATTACATATAACATATCCTTGTATATCTGTCAAAATAAACTGCATGCAATAATCGGAAAATATAAAAAAGGATGGGAACAAATACATAGTAAGATTTATGTAGAGTGGATGAAATCATGAATAAATGAAGAAGAAAATAAATAATAAAAATTACGAAAAGAAAATATATGAAAAAAACATTCCATAAAAATAATTAACAAGTATAATCAATGGAATGGTAAATAACTAGAAACACATAACATTTAATTAATAAATTGAACATCATAATTGGATAGTAAATAATAAACATGGAAATTTATATATCTAAAAACAAAATTCACTAATTAATATCTTAGAATGTAATGAATCCAGAAATAATATAATTGTGAAAATATCATGGATAATAAAAACTATACATTAAATAGAAGTAATGATTATGTATTGGATGTCTTGTTTCCCAAGAACATGATACCTTTTTCATTACTAAAATTAACAATATGATTTAGAACATACATTGTTAAAACTCATTTAATTAAGGTTATCCAACTGATTTATCATATGATAATACCAATGAGTTGATGGGTTTTTTTATGAATAGTCACCAACCCATGTTAGGATTGTCCTACGATTTCATCATTTATATAATAATCAATTTAATTCATAAATAGTGTTCTCAATCATCAAATATTTATACGGAATTAGGAATATTTATTTAAGAATATTTCCTATATAAAATAACACTCAATATAGATAACATATATAGAAGTGATATATGGGTTAAAAAATAAACATTAAATGTTAAATTATATTGATATTTAGGATAAACATAATGACCAATGATCTTTAAAAAGTGGTTACTTCGATGGGATGTTAACAACTACAAAAAATATTCAAGTAAGTGAATGTCAATATTATCCTTAGTAAAATAATCCTATGTCAACCAAATAATTAATAATTTTCGTTTTAAAACAACATTTCCCCCTTGGGGTTTATGTAATATAAAGGGTTGTTAATGAATATAAATAATATAAAACTATCATTAAAAACTTTCTTGATGAAAATACTCTTTTCATTTTGAAATTCAATTTTTATAATAAAAAAACATTATATTCAATTTTGTTGAAAATAATTTTAAAAAACTACGAATTTTCAGAAAATTAGGGAAAATATATATTACAAATAACCTTGTAAACATTAAAAATAATATTTAATGAAATATTTTTCATGATGGTTATTAATTTCATACATTTCATTCAAGTTAAAAAGAACATTCATTTAATAATGTAAAATTTTTAGAAAAGTTGTTTTTTCAAAAAACAATGTTAATATTACATTCAACCCATTTATTGAAAATGAAAACAAAAAATATACACTTATTTAATATATGATTTTTTATATTTTAAAAACAATTTTTGAATATATTGTTTTTGATGAAAAATGTGTCTTAACCAAAGATAGATATCTAATTTTCTAAAAACATTTTCTAATTAATTTGAAATAAAAAAGTTGGAAATATTATTATTACATAAAAATATCATATTTTTAATAAGAGGACAAAAAAGTAAACTTTTCTTGGTAGGAAACATTCAAATATCATTCTTGAACTAAAATTCAAGAAACAATTCTCATTATGATTGTGAAATATATAATAACAAATATTATAATGAAGAAGTGATAATTAGTCAATGAATCGATTATGTGTATCAAAAATAAATCAAAGTAAATGTAAAGTAAATATAATATAATATAATCATATGTTTCTACATGGAAATTTTTTTGATATCAATGATTACGAATAATTAATATTACCCAATGAAAAGAAATTGAGTTATAAAAGTCATTACCATATTGAAACCCTTATATAAAATCCCCTTAGATGAAATAATTCAAATTATAACAGATTAGACATTTAATAATAACATATTTATCATATTAAATATTAGTGGGGTATTTTTGGATCCATGTAAAATAAAATAGGTTCATAACATTTCAAAATTCTTCAATGAAGTGAAATTTAGATGAAATACCTTGATGTTTGGGTTGAAAATTATTTAGAATGATATATAATGATATTAAACATGTTATTCATTAAAAAAGAACCATATTAATATTTATACTATCATATATATTCTTTAATAATAACTTATTACCAATTATTAAATAATCATCATTATTTGCGTTGTTTCTTGTGAAAATTGGCTAGTTTTCTCATGCATGTTTTTTCATGAAAGATCTGGTTCTCACAAGTAATATATAGTTATATGATATCTAGAAAAAATACCCTGAAATAATTATCATATTAATATATAAATTATACGTTTAAAACAAATAATGTATTATAATTATGAAAAATTAAATAAGTTGTGTTTAAAGAGATAATAGGTTGTCCGTACATATGTGTAACAATTCCAATTTTCACCAATAATTATGGAAGAGTGTTAAGTAATGATATATATTTTTATATTTATCATTATATAAAAATTACCATATTATACACTAATATATATATATATCATTCATCTGGTTTTTTTATGAAAAATAGAGTCCAATCGCTTTATGCAGCTTGTATTTCATATTTAAATGTACGATATTGTCATCTTAACATGAATAAAAAGGAAAAAAGAAAAAAATGTAATATATAATAAATTCATAATGATAATTATGTCATTAATATAATAATTATTTCATTTATATCACATATAATCATAAACATCATCTTTTTCTCCATCCATGTGAAGCATTGGTGAAAAATGAATCACATTGATTCATGAGGCGATAGTCCGCAATACACATAAACAATGTTAAAATATCTACTAACTAATGGATAGTAAAAATATGTGTATTATATAGTGAATAAATGGGTATAAATTTTTTATGAATATCTTCTATCTTTGTATATACATTATATCTAACATCATACACAACCATGAAATGAGAAAATTGAAAAATTAACGACATAAGTTCATGAGGTGGTAATGTCGTAACTGGATTTTCAATTCCATTCATTATTTGATGTTCTCTTTTAGGTCATAGATTTCCCATAGATTCCGGGTGTTCTAGGTTTGTAATTTTTGGTGTAACTTTTGTTCATGATCTATTACCTTGTCCTTGGGGGTCTTTTATGGTTATTGGTCTCCTCTTTTCTCAAATTTTTGGTGTGAGGATGGGTTGTTTTAGAGTTTGATTAGTGACACATATAGTTGCACCAATTTTGTGCAAAGATTTTGACATGGTTTGAACTCTTGAGTTGGATGAGACTTGAAGTAAAAGTGGTTTTCTATTTTCCATTTTTCTCCCCTATCCTTTTTTATCATTCCCCCTTGTGTTTCCCCTTGTACCCCAATGAAATTGGAAGAGAATGGAATGGTTTTTGGTGGAATGAACAGCCCACACAGTTTAGCTTCCATGTTCCAAACCGTCCAGCCAAACCATGCGAGGGTTTCCAATAAATGAATATTTGATGTGTTTTGATCCTTTTTACCATCCATACATTAACAAAATCTTCCCCTCTATTCTCCATTTCTTTCCCTACCTCTATGTACAGCCTTCATACCATCTCCCCCTCCCTTGGGACTCAATTTTGAAAGAAGATTTGATGGGGATAACTTCAACATCATTAAAGTAATCCATTATCACTTTGATTTATTCACTTTACTTAGGGGATCATTTACCCTATCATGAGTTCTAAAATATCCAAATGCTACGGTTCGTACCAAGGGATTAACCATGAGTCTTTTTGGTAAAATCTTGTGGCATAAGGATTGATTTATCTTTTTTGTGGTGTAGCGATGGTGTTGTTGAAGTTTTGCACCAGGATTTGACGGTTTCAACACTTTTGGTAAGTGATTTCATGAGTAACCATTTATTGATTTGTTATTTTTATTGATTTATTGATTTTCATGTTCTTCATATTCTTAATGTGGTGTGAAAAATCGTTTTTGGTGGATTTGGTTAAGAATTTATATTGATAGTTGTATTTTTGTTTGAAGTTGTGTACTTTTCAAATGCAACACATGTTATATCATTTGTAGAACTTTTGTAAAATATGAAATTGATTTATTAGTTGTTTAAAGGGGATGATAATTTTTTTTATGACTTAGTGTCAAGTGGGCCTTGGAAGGGTTTTTTTAATGTGTATTATTTGTAATACTCTGTTATACTTCTTTAGATAATTTTATGAAAATGTGTGTTTTCATGGAAATCATTTGTGATATTATTTGTGGTGATTTTATAACACTTGAAAGTGGTTTTATAAAAATTTCATCAACTAGAAATTCAATTTTTGATTGGTATCGGTGTAATTTGGCATGAAAGATGGGCTTAGAATGGGTTGTGTGCAAAACATGGTTTTAACCCTTAGGCTGGTTTTATGAAAATTTGTAAATGATTTAATGAGATAAACAGTGTCTGAAAAGGATGTTTATGTATTGTTTTGGTGGTTG
The DNA here is from genome assembly GCA_963277665.1 of Viscum album. Classification (NCBI taxonomy): domain Eukaryota; kingdom Viridiplantae; phylum Streptophyta; class Magnoliopsida; order Santalales; family Viscaceae; genus Viscum; species Viscum album. Next base: position 78,604 of record CAUJRU010000849.1, on the reverse strand, counting down.
TATATTTATAAAATGTTTTTTTGAATGATAATGTGGTCAGTTGTAACATCAAACGTTTTAAGAATGTTTTGAAATTGGTCGAGGTGATTTATGAAATTGATATGTGGGTGCGAAACTTATTTGTAGGATGTATGTGTGAGTGTGGTTTCAAAAGTGTTTTATGCTTATAAAAAGGGTATTATATAACATGAGGGCGGGCTATTATGTGATGTTTAGCATCTGGTATTTTTTTATAAAATTTTTAAAGGACTTGTTGAATTGTGCATGATGTGCAAAATTTGTCATGGGAAATTTTTGTATGAGTATGATTTCAAAGTTAATTTGAATGAAAAAGTGGATTTTTGTGACTTTTTTTCGTACATGTGGTATGTTTTTTGAATTTTTGATGTTGAAGTGACATTTTCATGTGAAAATTAGATTTCTTGTCTTGTTATAATTGTGTATGAAAAAGTGGGAATTCCAGGTATTTCGGTTGGTGTAAATGTACTAGTATTCTAGTGATCTTCTGGGTTTTGGCCTTCGTTTCATGTAACAATGTTGAAGCTTAAAACACTAACTAAATTATTATTATGATGAGGATGATTATTATTGGTGACCACTTGGTTATGGTTATGTTATCTGCTAGTGTCTCATCCATGGGAACAAATACAATGATTGTTACTCTCACCGAGATGCGAGATACCTGAGACCCACAATGATCTTGTGTATAGGGGTTATTTTCCATTGAATGTGCTCATTAGATACATTGATCTTACAATTGGCATATGATATGATTTAATATAAAATTCAGTTTCATGGTCATTATTTTTAAAAGTGTTTGATCTTTAAAATCTACCACACCAAAATTGATTTTATTTAATGTAGCATCTTTTAAAATTTGAAACTATCATTTCTTGTTTATCAAATAGTAAACGATTTACTTCTTTTAATTTTTATCACATGGAAACTCAATGTAGTGGTATACTACTGGGCTTTGGATGACACCATACATAAACATTCGGGTGTATGTAGACTTGGTTTGTTTGTTTCAGTTTAGGGTACAGTTTTAATCCCGGTGGTTCAGGTTTATAGCGGACCATCTTCATGCATTATCATGGAGTTGGTCTAAGGGTGATTTCCCCTTACTTGGAGGTTGTTATTGGATGTTCATTTTCAGTTGTTTACCTTTGTAATGGTATTTTATCATTACCTTAAATTGCGTATTTTAGTTTTGAAATTTTGTAAAAGATGAAGGTTTATAAAAAAACTTGATTCGTTTTATTGGATTGGTTTGTGGTTTTATGTTTATAAACTCAGTTAAATCATTCCCAGTGTTCAGTTATGATGAGAGGGCACTTATGCTAGCCCATTGGGATCGATAATACCCTCCAGTCCTTGTCCCAGGATAGGTTAGCTGTTGGTTTTGATGGAGACCATATTTGATTCGTGACAAAGTGGTATCATTGTTGGTTCTGGTTAACACTTTGGAACACTATATTTGGGTAACAGTTGGGTAGTCTATAGTTTGGATTGTCGAGACATGGAATTCGGGTTATGGATATTTTTTCTGATCACCACACTTCATTACAGGATTTGAGTTGCTATGGGTGGTCATTATTTTTATGAGTCCTCTAGTTTTCATGGTTTGATGACGATTAGGGGAAATGAAAAGTGAGTTGGGTTAAAGGTTTATGTGAGCTCACAGGGCCTAGAAATCCATGTGAAGTCGTGAATATTCCCTATAACACTCTATATAATGATGAAGTGGTTGGAATATGGATTCCAATCTTATGTCCATGTCTCCCACCAGAACTAGTCTCATCTCACATTGTCTTATTTCCATTAGATTGGAAATCATGTAAGCTCTGTTTTAATGCAAAAATGACATGGTTTTAAGAAGTGTAAAGTATTTGTGAAATTATTTTTTAATAAATAGGTAATGGTTTGATTTGTGAAATGGTGGAAATGAATTTTAAGAATGGGTTTGAAATGGAAAATGCTGTGTTTGTACCTCTTTTGAAAGCAAGAAATTATGTTAATGTTTGTTTTGAAAAAATATTCCCAATATAGTTTTCTAAAATATTTAAAGGTGTTTTAATGAGATGATTTGTTTTGAAATTAACATGAATAACAATAAATTTAATTCTTATCTAAATGGTTGTTTCTTTATGAAATGATTCATTAGCCGTAAATTGGGATTTTGATCTCATGGTCAATGGTCTTGAGAAAAAGGATGTATTGGTTAGCCATTTGGGTATTAAAAAGTGGAAGGAATTTTATTTAAATCTTTGGTATTTCCATGAGAGACCACATGAATGGGGTTATATGGGATGATTAATGGATGATGGCAAGTAAGGATGTGTGCCAGGACGGATATGATGAGGTTTCCCGGTACGGCAATTAATCATGCATGTGTGAGGACCATGTAGTAATATTGGTTGATACACTAAAAGTTGAACCTTTTTTTTCAAAGAAATATTTTAAAAGTAAAACATGATTTTTTATTAATGTATTGGGATGGTTTTTATTATATGATTCTTAAAAATTTTCTATTCTGGGATGTTTTGAGTCCAAGAACCAATCCAGTTTGAATAGTTTTTTGGGTTTTTGTTTGGTCGGTAAGCTAGGTGAAAGGACGAGTAAGTAGTATTTTCTGAGAAAAGTTTGGGAAGAATTTAATGTGGGTCCCATTATGTGATTAGATCTAGATTGTGGAATTGTTTTACAAATGGAAAATCTTTGTTGGGTCTAGGGGTTTTCACGTTGGATAAGGTACACCCCCATTAAGGGTTAGTGCATGACTGAAGTGCAACCCAGAGTGTTTCACCATTATAAAATAATCTAGTTGATAAATATAAGGAATTATTTTTTGACCATTGTAGAATGAGTCTACATCCTTTCATTTTTGGTTTTTCAGATTCTCTTATAGCGGTAGAGTGCTCATGGAAGGTTGGAAGAGACCTTAGTTTCTTATGTTACTTAATTCGTTGATGGTTGAAGTAGTCTTGGGTTGTTACTGTGGATGAGCATTTGGATGGTGTTTAAGAGGGACTCTATGTCTATTATAGTCTCTTTGAAGTAGAAGTTCACATTAAACAACTAGTATGTAAAATATGATCATGAGTAGATATTAAGGCCACATTCCATAATCGTGTGGTGTTTTTTATATGGCATAAGATCCCACTCATTGTATTATTTTTATCAGTCTCTTTGGTCATGTTCGGTGATACGTTGTGATTTCACGTTCTAGTTTTATTATAAATGAGAATTTGTAAAATCTTTTGTGAGTCTTTGTTTTTTCTAAAGTGTTTCTCCATTTAGGAGATCTCGACATCCCCTCTTTTAGAGGAAGGTGATTATATGTGTCCTTTCCTTCAATTGTTTCTCACCAGAAGAAACAAGGTTTGATGTGTGTGTATACTCTAAGCCCTTGTTTCAGTGAGATGTTGGGTAAGAGTAAAGTGAGTTTTAGAGTGTCTTATGTCTTGATAGACCCATTAGGGCTTGCTGTGTAGCATTTTTTTGAATTAGAAGGAGAAGATTCATTCATGGGGTTTCAAAAGCCTGACTGTGATGATGGAGATGCTTCAATAATTTGAGCTCTAACTATAGGTCCCAGAGAGATGTTGGTGCATAGTCAGGGGAAATCCCAATGTCATTTAAAACCTTGTGAAAATTCCTATCATCTTTATAAAATATAAGGAATTGTTTAATCCTCTACTGTTGCGATCTAGATTCTTTATTCCCTTTCAATGGAAAGAAGTGAGAGGACCTCATATATATGTTACCCTTCCATGGGTTCCCTTGAGTTTTTGGAAAAAGCATTGAAATTTGGATAGACATGTTGAGCACACAGTTTTCACATGGTTATTAGAAACCATTCCATAGAAAACCATGCAACAATAATTTTCCACATAGTTAGTGCAGATTTTCCCAAACTGTGCAGACTAATAATGTGGCCATGCCAATACTTTAAATATTGTGGTCTTCTTATTACTGCCAATGATGGTCAGTTAATATTGTAGGTTCTTTTGATAGGTATACCCACTATGAGTCTTATGTAAGTCATTTTTAAAGGTCTAATGATATTCTACCGTTTATAGTGTGGAGTCCATTCGGGCCTCCCCCTGTTAGTGTCTTAACTATATCTTAGAAAATATAGGTTTTATTTAATGTTGGGGAGAACATTTGTGTCTCCCCATACTTATAACTCAACATTGGTCCTTGGTATTGTATTTTCATTTGGTTGTCTTGTTTAGGCCTATCTAACTACTACATCTTTCTCAGGTAAACGTTGGGATTAGAGAACCCCCAACAGTTTGGTTAAATTAAGGTAAGTGTAACCTTGTTCGTTTTTTTGTTTGTTTGGGTAAATTGTGGGAGTATTTTTGGGATAGTGTCTGGGGAGTTTTATTCAAGGATAAATTCTAAACGTGCTTGATCATTTCGGTAATGTGGTGTCAGTTATGTTTTGTGGGAGTATTCCTTCAATATTTGATCACTGGAGGTGTTTTATCCTTTGGGGGAGAAGCTTGGAAAATGAGAACATCCTGGTATATCGGTCGGGTTTGGTTTTCTGCTTTTGTCCTTGCTGTGGATTTATGAGGGAGTAATTCTTTATGGTGGGGAGAATTTTCACACCCAGATTATCAATTCAATTCATTGTTCGAAGTTTCCATTTGGTTCTTAGTTTTTCCTTGGTTTTCAGGTGTTTTGGGTCTAGAATTTTGGTTTTCTCTTATATTATTTTTCTATGACCTTGGCCATGGGGGTCTTTTATGGTCATTGGACTCTTATTTTTTCAAAGGGATGGTGTGAGGTTCGGTTTTTTTGAGGTGGGATTAGTGAACCTCTTAGTGCCACCACTTGTAAGGTACGTTGTTGACGTGATTTGTACCATTGAGTTGGATGAGTCTTGGGGTGAAATGTGGTGTTATATTGGGTATCATTCACCCCTTTACTTGACTCATCTTTCCCCCTTGGTTTCCCCTTCGGGTCCCCCATGAAATTGGAGGAGAATGGAATGGTTTCGGGGGGATAGAACATACTACACAGTTTGGCTGCACACTTCCATACCATGCAACCAATCCTACAATGGTGTCAAACACATTAAATTTTGATTTGTTTTTCAACTTTTACCCTACTATAAATAAACCTAATCGACCCCTATAATCTCTATTTTGTGCTCTACCATAATGGACATACTTCAAACCCTCTCCCCTCCATCGGGATTAAATTTTGAAGGGATATTTGATGGGGGAAACATCAAAATCATTTAAGTAAACCATTCACTCTTTGATATCTTCCCTTTACGTAGGGTTTATTTCAGCCTTATATGAAATATAAAATTTCTATAAGATAGATTTCGTACCTATGGATTAACCATTATTATTTTTGGGGAAATCATGTTTCCTGGGGATCGAGTGATCTTCTTTGTTGTGATGTGATGGTGATGTTAATGTTTCGTACCATGATTTGAGGGTATAAACACTTTTAGTATGTGATTCCTTGTGAAACCATTTCATGAGGAGTTAGTTTTCTTATTTAACTTATTTTTCATGTTCCTCATATGTTTTGTGTGATAAAAAACGTTTATGATGGATTTAGTTAATCTTGTAAATTTATAGTTCCATTTTTTTAAGTTGTGTACTTTTAATAAGTAACACATGTGATATCTTGTGTGGTAGTTTTATAAAGTATTAAATTGATTAATTAGTTTTTTAATGGGGATTAATTTATTTTGTTAGTTACTTAGTGTCATGTGGGCCTTAAAAGGGTGTTTTGAATGTGTTTGATGTATAATAAATTGATATTCTTCTTGAGATCATTTTAAGAAAATGTGTGTTTTCAGGTGTATCTTTTGTGATGTTATTTGAGGTGACTTTATAACAATTGGGTGTGGTTTTAAAAATGTTCTTAGGGATTCCAATTTTGTTCTAGATTTGTATTGGTGTGATTTGGCCTTGAAAGAGGGTTTTTTAATGGGTTTTATACAAATCATTGTTTTACCCCTTAGGTTGGTTTTCTTAAAATTGTAAAAGATTTAAAGAGTTATAAAAAGTGTTCAAAGGATATTTATGTACAATTTTGAGGGTTATATATTCATAAAATGTGCTTTTGGAAGATAATATGGCCAGTTGTGAAATCATACATTTTGATAATGTTTTTCAATTTGTCGTGGTGATTTAAGAAATTGTGATTTTGGTGAGAAACATGATTGTGGGATTTTTGAGTGAGTTTGACGTGAAAAATCGATTTTGATTATAAAAATGGTATTATATAACATGTGAGTGGGATGTCAGGTAATTTTTATAATTTAGGAAAATATTTTATAAAATTGATAAATGAATTGTTGAATAGTGAATGCTGTGAAAATGTGTCGTGGGATATTTTGGTCTGAGTATGCTATCAAAATGAATTTGAATGAAAAAGTGGATTTTTGCGACTTGTGTGAAGTACATGTGGGCTGTTTGGTCAATTTTGATGTGGAAGTGATATTTTCATATGAAAATTATATTTCTTTTCATGTTTAACTTGTTTGAGAATAAGAGGGAAACCCATATATCAAGGTGGGTGGATGTGTAATAGTATTCTTGTGATCTCTTGGGGTTTGTCATTGGTTTCACATTGAAAGATTGATGCTTAAAACACTAAAAATACTATGACGATGATGATGATTGGGGTCCACTAGGTTATGGGTATGTTCTATACTCATGGCCTATACCCGAGAACAAATATTGTTATGGTTACTCTCAATGATATACGAGTTACCTGGGACCCATATCGAGCTACTTCCTAGGGGTTATTTCTCATTGCTTGTTCTCATTATATACGTTTTTTCTTATCATCATCCTACGGTATGGTTGATTGGGAAATACAATAGTATTTTCATTTTTTTAATATGTTTTGAAAAATTAAAATTGATCACTTCAACACTATTTTTATTTAAAGTTCCTTCTATTAGAAACTGTAACTAGCATTTCCTGCTGATCAAAATTTCCATGTTTTCATCTTCAAATTTTTATCTTAGTGGTGGTTTCTTAATTGGTTTTGTCTCACATTCTACTTAAACCTTTGGGTGTAATGAGATTGTTTATTTTTGTGGTAGGATTGGGTATAGTTTTTAATGCCAGTGGTTCGGGTTTCTGGTGGCCCTTCTTCATGTGTTTTCAAAGAGATGGCTTGAGGGTGATTCCACCCTTCCATGAGGGGGTTCTTGGTTGTCCATGTTTGGTTTCGCAAATTTTTAATGGTATTTTTGAGTTGAATTAAATTATGTAGTTCTGTTCTGATATTTTGATAAAGATGCATGTGTATGAAATATCCAACATCGTTTTATTGGTTTTTTTATTGTTTTAAGATTACAAACATGGGTAAATCATTCTCAATTTTCATTAATGGTACCCGGGAACTTCTTCAATCTAGTGGGGATTTGTAACGCCCCTTAGGGATTGTCACGGGCTGGGTCTATTGCTAGTTTTTATGGTGACATGATTTATTTTGTGACATGTAGTCTGATTTTGAAAATAAATTTGATTTCATAACCCATTTGGTGGAAGTTGAGATGGTTTTATGTCATTAAATTACTATAATAATATCCCACTATATTTAATATTCATAATATATTATATCATTAATATTTAATAAAATTTTAATGTGTTGTAGAAAGAAGTAAAATAAATACGATTCTTAAATAATGTTACCTCTTCTTTGAGTATCCTCCTTAGTATTTCACTATATTCTTCCAAGGTTTTATTTGATGAAAAAATAAGGCTTATAAGATTACTATTAAGAATTTGGGAAGTGATTTGGGTAGTTATTGGCTGGAACAAATTGAAATATAGGTGTTGAAAATAGAAGAGATGGGGAAACCTTTTATACGTGGGAGAGAGAACCCACTTGGTAATTTTGAGAAGAATAGATTGATCCCTAGTTTTCTATATTCCAAAAGGGTGAAAACATGGACCCTTGTCACACCTTAGGGGTTTAATGGGAGAAATGTTTTCATAAAAAATTTAGATTATTTTATAGTTCATTTTTACCCATATCTTTTCAGTTTAGCACACATATGAACCTTTTTTTACCTTGATTGTGATAATCAATTATTACTAAAAACACTATTCAATTTTGTGAAAAATTATGATTACCATATTACACATTAAAATTATTATTATTAAATATATGGAATTATTTTTTTCATATTCAATTAAAAGATGTGGAGAATTTTAATTTAACATTAATCCCAAAGATGTGATGAGAAAGCAAGTTTTTGAAGTCAACATGTTTAAATGATATCAACACATTTGCAAAATAATTAAATATGAAAATTAATCCAATGACTTAAAATGAATTACATTATATAAAATTTATCTACTTTTACTTTCACAAGATGGTTTATAACATAATGGGTAAAAACTTGTTTAATTAATGCTAGATAATGGATTCATCCCATGAGACTACCGATGCATCAAGGGGTTTTCTATAAACGATCCCCAACCCATGTCATTAATATCCAATGAGTTCATGATATATCCAATAATAAATAAAGTTCATAAAAAATTTATTTATCATCAAATATCAATACTGAATAAGGAAAACAAATTTTTAGTATTTCCCCAGAAAATAATTAAAAAATAGTATAGAACACTATATGTAGAAATTATAAAAAGTTTAATAAATAAAAATATCAATTATTAATTATAAGGATATTTAGGGTTAAAATAATTTTCAATGATCATAAGACTCTGAAACATTAATGGGGATGTTAATGGCTCCAAAAAATGAATCAAGGAAGTGATTTTCAATATTATCCACGGTCAAAATAATCATAGTCCATATGATAAATGAAGAAGGATTGTATCAATTAAATATATAGCCAGTTCAGTAAATGTAAAATATTGTATTTTTTAAGAATAATGATACCATACTACTATCTTTTAAAATATTATTGAGAAACATATCCCTTTAATTTTGAAAGTCATATTTTATAACACAAAACATTTTGAAAACCCTTTTCTTTGAAAATAATTTTTAAAAACCAAGATCAGATAGAATATATGGTAAAGGTATTTCATTAAAAATATCACCATGAATGAGAAAATGGAGCTAAAAATAAATTTCTTCCTTCACATAAGGTTATTTCATATATGTCATACAAGTAAAAAATAACAGTCCTTTTGCACCATAAAAAGGATAGAAATGTCCCTTGACAGAAAATTACCATAATATTTCATTAAAACCGCATTTTAAAGATTAAAACATGTGTAGAATAATTATTTTATAAATTATTTTTAAATGTTTGAAAAATAATTCAGAATATTTTTTCAAAATATCTGGTTTTTTTAAATTGTATTTCAATTGAAGAAATAACTATAGTTGGTTTTTATAATAACATTTCATCATTATTTTTAAGTACCATACAATGTTAAAATTTTAGTATTAATTAAAGAAATATGAATAATATGGGTTGATAAAAATTAAGTGGAATTATTAATACATTTTCAAAAAATATTCATTAAATGAAATTCAAGAATAAACAATCTTGATGAGATTGTAAAATAGAGATTTACAATGATCCTAACATGAAATTGAGAATCATTTACTGAATTCATTTTTTTAATCAAATTTAAATAATAATAAACAAGTAAAATACCATATAATATAATCCAAATTCATTGAACAAATAATCTAAGAATATCATTAACATTGAACACGTAATGTCATCAGATGAAAATAAATTCAGTAATAAAATTCTGTACCACATAGTGACCCCTACGTCAAAACCCATTTGATGAAATACTTAAAATTGAATAAAAAAATACCATGAATTATAAATTATTTATGTTAATATATTTTAATTTTTAATAATATAAATCTTATAAAAATTATTTTTATAACATTGAAATATTCCTTAATGAAGGGAAATAGAGACGGAATCCTTTACCATGCAATTTTTTGTGAATAATAATTTAACACCATGAATAGTTGTTTTAAATATGTTATTAAATTAACATAGATCTATATTAATATTTATAATATCATATATTATCTGTTTATAGCCTCTTATTACATTTTCACTAATAATATTTCGTTATTTTCATTGCTTCAGGTGATAATTGCCTTGTTTTCTCACGTGTGTTTCATCATGAAATATCCTTTCTTGAGAATAAAATATATTTATATCATATCTAGAATAATAATAAGGTAATTAATATTATATATTAAATATTTAATAATTTTAAAACCAATAATGAAATATTTTAATGAAAAATGATGTATATTACAATCATGGAGACGGTATGTTCTGCGTATGCATGAGTAACAATTCCATTTCTCTCTAATCATTATGGAAACGTTGTTTGTAATATTTTATAATTATATAATGATAATAATTTCATAATTTCCAAAATATATACTTATATATATAATAAATGTGGCGTGGTGATGATGAGAGAGTTTAATCACTTCCTGATGGCAGTTTTCCACATGTACCCAATTGATCTTATGATCCACACGCGAGTGATGAAGAAAGATAAAAACTGTTATATAATTTCTTTATATAAGGATAAAACATTCGTTAATATCATAATTAATTCCTTTTAATAAAATATATCTATTAAAATTATCTTCTTCACATTCCATGGGCAGCGTTAGTCAAAAAGTAATCGTATTGATTTGCGAGGCGGCAGTCCGCCGTACACACGACTGACATTATCATATCTCATATGAAATGGAAGTTAAAATGATGTATATTATATAGTGACTCTATAAGTATAAATATGTTTTAAATATGATATGTATAATTTATATTCATCATCATACCCATCCCATAGAGGGAGAAATTGAAAAAATGAATGCCATCAGTATGCGAGCCGATAATTCTATACACACAAAGATGATGATTTCATAAGCGATTTGATGGAAGTGGAAATGGTTTTAGGTCATTAAATAATTATAAAAAAATTAAATTTTATTTCATATATTGATTTTTTATATCATAATGGTTTAATTAAATTTAAAATTAGTCGATAACGAAGCAATATAAATACGTTCTTTGAAGAACATTACATATTCTTCTGGTATCCTCCTTGTATTTCACTAATGCCTTATATGGATTGATTTATCCCCAAAATAAGTATACTACGGTTTTTTTCGAATTTTTTGAAGTGAATTGGGTATTAATTTTGTAAATAATTTTTTTTCATGTGGTTTGAGTAGATGATAGGGGTGGAAATTTATAAGTTGGTTAGAGGAAACCATTGGTATTTTTAAAAATAGATGATTTATCAAATGTTTTTTTGTAAAAAGGGTCAAAAATGGAAAATTATCAATCATTAGAGGTTTAATTATCCAAAAACACCAAAAGATATCTTTTCGACAAGATTATAATCCTTTTACATTAATTTTTTTTGTTTATCTCCCATATAAACCCATTTTTTATCAAAACAATTGTATATAATTTTTACTACCTTCATTATTCATTTTTGGTAAAAAAATTAAGTTGAAATTTTTATAAATTGTATGTTATGATGATTCTAAATATGAAATAAATTTTTCCAAATTCAATTTACTAAATTTTTATAGTTAATTTAAATTTTATCTATAATATATCATGGGAAACATGTTTTTTAAATAAAAATGTTCAAACATTTACAAATTTTTTATATCAAAATTCAATTTTAAAATGATTTTGATGGAATAAATTGGATATGTTTATGTAAAAATGATCTAATTTCTCTTTAAAACAATTAAAAAGGTAGTTAAACATTATAAATTATTTACCTTAACATGCAGTCTTGATTTAAAATTTAAAAAATTATACTATTCATAAAAATAAAACCATTCATAAAATTCCAAATATTCACCCAAATATAATTTTTTATTATTATTTAGAAAATACATGTTTATTTTTTCAAATTATTTTTTTATATGTGTTACAATTTAATTTTAAATTATGTTTTGAAAGGATGATTAAAAAGTTATTAGGAAAAACAACTTTTTTAGAAAAAAATTATTTTTCTCTACAATGATTCATATATTATTCCTAATAAATTGATAACCATAATTTTATTAATTTATTTACTATCATTAATAACCTATAATTTTAAGGATATCCTATAAATATTATATTAAATAATAATATATTATGAAAATGTTTTACTTCGTTAAAACTCCAATTTTCCTACAATGCAAATTATTGAAGAAACTCATTGTTGTGTGTAACACAAGCTAATTTTTTTTTGGAAAATTGTAGCTATTTAATGGATTTAACTTGTTTAAAAATAAATATATTGTAAGTTATCAGAGTTTTATATTCTATTATAAGATTGGTTTTGAGTTTCATACATGATATCAAATATAATGTACTTATTTTAATATTTCACGATATTTCATCAAACATGGTTAAAAATGAATTTAAAAATCATTAGAGAATTATAACAGCATTTTCTTGAGCATTTTTAGAAAAAATTTACAAAGAGGATAAATTATATTCGATAGTTCAGGGAAATAATGTAGATTTTCCATTAAATATACTTTCTGTCTATTGGTTTCTTAAAAAATTTAAAATATATTTTATAAATGTACTTTCAAGAAATAACTATAGGGGATAAAAATCATGATTTCATTTATAGGTATATCATAAGGATCCATAATAAAAAATTAAATCATAAAAAATGATATTTTAGGATAAAATCTTTACCACTTTGGTAATTTTTGGATCACTTTCCTCATGAAATAAATAACCCTAGATGTATATATAAATTACCATAAATTTTATAATAACTATAATAAAATAAATCCATGAGTAGTATATACAACATATAAATAACAATTGTTGAAAATCACATGTTTCTCAAAGAAATAAATGTGAGCTGAAAATCACGTCCCTCATTTCTGATTTCCATCATACATGTTCAATCCAATTGTATAATAAATAAATATTTATTTTAAATCTAATATAGAATAATAATAATATATATCATACCTTGTATTATTTAATTTTAAACCATTGTCATTCATTTATTAAAAATTATATATTAAAATCACTAATAGAGAAATTACCTATACCAACAGTTTGGATCCATTGGTATAGGTCCCCAAACTGTTGGTATAGCCTATACCAATAGTTTTAGAATCCACTAGTATAGCCAATACCAATAGTTTGGGAAACTGTGGGGTGATTTTGTCTAGGGATAGACCTATCCCCACGGTTTGGGGAAACCCGTTGGGAATGACATGTCCTAATAGTTTAAAAACTTTTGGTATAGTACCAATGGTTTTCAAACCGTTGGGTTAAATGTTTCGAAACGGTTTTGCAAAAAACATTGGGATGGGTCTATCCCCACACCAAATCACCGCACAATTTCCCGAACCGTTGGTATAGGTAAATTAAATAAAATTTTATTACAGAGGTTTGAACCCACAACCTGTGGGATATATATCAAATACAATACCACTATCCTGAAATTAACTTTGTGAATATACAGAAATATATATATATGTAATTTATATATTTATTTATTTAACGATATTCAAAAAAAGAATTCATAAAAAATAAAGGTACTTCTCCCAATAATTTTGAGAACCATTGGGATAGGTACCCACCCTTTCCCAACGGTTTTGAGAAACCATTTGGAAAAGTGGTATAAAAATGGTATTTTCCAAAAGGTTTGGTAAAACCGTCGGGAAATCCATACCTTTTCCCAACAATTTTTCCAAACCATTGGAAATGTGGTGTTAATGTGGGATTTTCTGAACGGTTTGGCAAAACCGTTGGGAAAGGTAGTCTTAATGTGGGGTTTTCCCAAAGGTTTGGAAAACTCCTTGGGAAATCTTATTTCATTCCTAATGGTTTTTCCAAAACATTGGGAAAATTGTTTTTAATGTTGGATTTTTCCAATGGTTTCTAAAAACCATTTTTAAATCCATACCCTTTCCCAAAAGATTGGGAAAACTGTTTGGAAATCAATATCTATTCCTAATAGCTTTCTGATATCATTGGGAAAAGTTGTCTCAAATTGGGCTTTTCCCAACGGTTTGGAAGAACCATTGGGAAAGCCATAACCATTCCCAACGGTTTTTCCAAACTATGGGTAAAATTTGTCTTCACGTGGTCTTTACCAAATGGTATGGAAAACCCATTGGGAAAGGGTGCCTATATGAACGGTTCTTACAGACCATTGGTATAGATGAGTTGTTATAGGTAGGATTTCTAGTAGTGAATTAATTTTCTAGGTGGTATGCGTTTCATTTTTCATGTATATTTTTAATTAGTAGTTTTGGTCCTTGAATTTTTAGCATGGAATCATCATATAAATAATGTTAATAATGATATAAATATCATATATATTAATTATATATATATATATATATTTATGTATTCATCCATATAAGTCATAGATAAAAAAATGAATTACATCGTTCACGTAGTAGGAACACTGTATGTATGCAAGAACGATGATTCATCTATTCAATAGATGAAACAATATATAAGTATATATTAATTAACCATTAAATAATAATTATTATATATTATACATCATATATATTTAGTATATCAAACCTTATTACCATCCTTATAAATTGAAAATGAAAAATGAACCACATCGCTACTTGGGGATGGTTGTCCACACCTAAGCCTGAGTGACATTGTCATTTTCCAATGGATCAGAAATTAAACAGTCAGATGTTATATTATAATTATTATATATAAACGTTAAAATAATCACAATAACTATTCATTAAATGTGGTGACAGAAAATTAATTGTATTGCTATGTAGAGATGATATATTTTACATATGCATGTGCGTTAATTTCACTTTCCATTTTATAGGATGGTGTAGATAAATTTGATTTAATATTAATTAAATTTAATTATAATTTTTATACTGATTTATTATTTTATGATAAATACCATTAATTTAGATAAGGTAAAGAAGATGAAAAAAAAGGAATTCATTATTTAAGGTGATTACCTTTTCTTTAAAAAAAATTCCTTTAAAGATCCTCTAAATTATCCTTGTGTTATCCTTTTATGAATACCAATATCTCTATAATGTATATAAGGAATTTTAAATAGAATTTTTTTCTAGTATAGTCTATCTAAATGGCTCAAAAGGTGTGAATAAGTTAGGGGCTTCGGTGCCCTTTTATAACTGAGTTGAGTGGCACATTAAGAATTTATTAAAAAAATAATACAACAATTTCATTATCAAGAAATATTTAAACTAATGGAAATTAATTAGAATTAAAAATGTATAGGGTTTTAATACAATAAATCAATTAAATTTATACACATTTTTCGTCACTTTTAACAATATCTTTTTTATTAATCTAAATGTTAATTTTTTTCCATTAATCGCGGAAACAAATATTTTAACTACAAATATTTATTCATATTACCATAAATGAGGAATTGAATCATAAATGGACCATGTGTGAATATTTACCATATTCAATTAATATGAAAAATGTTAATATTTTTATGAAATTTAAATAGTTTATGAAAATTAAATTTTTTATAAAATATAATTAATGCCAATTTTTATAATATTCAATTAATTAGAATTAAAAGACACCCATAAAAAGTTAAAATTATAATATAATAATTTTCCAAATAATAAATATATTATATTTATATAAATTTATATTGGAAAACTGTAACATAATCAAATTACAATAATTATATTTATTTTAAAATAATTTATTTTATTTATTTATTTATTGAATAAAAACTCAATTAGCATTGCCTGCAAATTATATAGTAATTATATAATAAATATAATTTGAAAAAAATTTATATCATGAATATAATTTAATTATATTCAAAATAGATATTTATATTTATTAACTATATCTGTTTCCCTATATAAACACATTAGAGATATTTACAACTATGAAAGTGAAATTATAGCTTTCTTTTATTTAATTATTATGTAGATCATTTTCTTCGGAAATTTTCCATTGAAAAAATATATTTCTAGAAATAGATAATACTATTTGGATTTTAATAATAAAATAAAAATTATGACAACTAATTATGGAATTATTACATTGTTATCATAGATTCAATATATTTACCCTTTTTCGCAGTTATAAATTTTACCACAGTTACTATTCATCATGCCAAAAAATAAAAGTGTTATATTTGACAAATTAGGAAATATTAATTACATATTTGAAATATAATTTCAATATTTAATTTCTATATGATATATAAATGAATTTTCAAAATAAACATGAAAAAAGTTGTTGAAAACAAGTTAAAAAAATACATTTATAAACATACAATGTGGTTTATTCCAATACCAAGCTTAGAAACATTGTTAATTTAATAAAAGAAATTAGTGAATATATAATATATAAATTTCATTAAAACAATTCAGTAATAGTGGTAAATTTTATTTATTAACATACAAATATGTTATGCACATAAAAACATTTTTTTAAAAAAAAGAACTTTTTTATTTTTAAATATTTTTTATTTTCATTTATAAATAATTGATAACATATAAATTAATTTCATAAATATATACCAACAATATTTTTATAATATAATTAGTTATATTAAAACTTTTCAATACAATAACATGTTATAAATTTCACATGATATTATTTTAATAGTATATCCTCATTCATTTAAACTCAGTGTTTCACATTACGCAAGCTATTAAGGAAATAAAAATATCCAAGGTTAAATACATTAAAAAATCTAATTTTGTAACATTATAAAACCCTTAAAATTATTTTCTCCATAAAAATACATTTCTCTAAAAAATCATTTAAGGATATATATGTTTGACCACAAAATCAGGTTCCCATGTAACTACTTATAATTTCTTATTTCTCCATAGATCTTTCACCAGGTTGATAATACTCCTCCATATAAACTTATCTCTTTTATTAAAAAAAATTTACTGGTAATTATTTATTATAAATATCAACTTCCAATGGTACAAACTAATATTCTGATAAATGTTATGGATCAGGTATGCACTTCCTCAGGAGAGATACATTAAACACTTTACAATCTACTGAGAGGCATGGTAGAAGCACCAAGTGATAATTTCACAAACCTACAAAATAAATAATATAAAAAAGAAAATATACCAAGTAATAATCATTATATTAGTCTAAATCACATGACCCTATTACATGGTTAAATTCATGGAAAAAATATATCACCAAAATAAAATTCAAGATCAAAACAATAATTCTCAGCAATACTTTTCAGTCAACTCTGAGCTACCTTGATTTGTTGTTGAATGGGTTTAACTCATTTAATTTTCATATCTATCTCATTTTCTAAAATATTTCTGTATCCATCTTCATTCGAACATGTTGTATTTCTAAACTAATTTCACTAGAGATATTCTTAAGGATCCATCTGAATATATTAGTAAATGTTATTATTGTAGGAAAACTCGACAAGGGGAATGTGTTAATCCAAAATTCCTTTTAACACCTTATAAAAGGTTCTGATAATATCCTCTAGTGTTTTAATTTTTCTTTTATAATAGAATTTTTTTGACAATGATAAGTCTTACTAAAAATCAACTTTTTATTCATATCCCGTTGAAGACGTTTCAAAAACATTGAGGTTAACCTTGGGTCCTGATCTAATATAATAAAAAATATAAATTCATGAAACCTTACCACATACATAATGTATACCCTATCATTTTGATCAATAGATACATATTATTTGATGTTAATGACGTGTGGTGACTTTTTAAGGTGATCAACTACAACACAAATGGCATTATGAAACTGATATGTTTTGGGGAGTCCGACAAAAAAGTTCATGGAGATGTTTTCCCGGTTCCATTATATAATGTGTCATCATTGTAACATCACCTTAGAATTATATATCTCTTCATTTAAATTATAACATATTAATCATTGATAAACATACCCAAAAATATATCTGTTCACTATATCCCACTATAATTACTCTTTTTTATCTCTATGGATTATCATACATATAGAATAAATAGATAATGGTAAACTATGAGCCTCATAAAATATCTCAGTAAAATATGGTATACACAAAACACATAATCAGTTTCTAAACTCCACTATTCTTTTATAATCTAGATTAATTTTAGTAACATTTCAGTCATTATTTTTTAGCTCAACATTACAATTTTGTGTCTATTTGATCATCACATTGATGGATGTTTGAACACACATTTGATAAATATAATATTTATTTCCTTCCTGTTTTTAAGATCCATACATTTCAAATATAGATTTACTAGATTCTTTCTGATCCCCGTCATTGATTATCTATGTTAATCAATTTTACATAGAGAATATTCCATCTTATTATTTTTTCTATTGTGGTAATGTATTGAGCATTAATAATCATTAAATAGATCCAAGCATCTTCTATGATGCATATTTTTCACTTTATGATTGAATATATACATTAAAATGTTTTGATCAATGTATATAATCCATTTCTATATAATGATAATTCCTCTATATATATAGATCAAAAATACTAATAGGTAAGAATAAATCAATAGTTAGATAAAATTTATCAAAACCCTTCAATTGGTATGAGGAATTAGATATAACCATATCATTTAACAAGATAACACAACCCATACTTGTCTTAGATGCATCATTATATTTTACAAACCCTTATACACTATCATTTAATGAATGTATAGGTGAACATACTATTCGTCCCATTAGTTCATTTAAATTTTATTCAAATTCATTTATCTAATTTATATTATCTCCCTTATGAGTTTACATGGTGATTTTATTTTTCACTCAAGATAATTTCTCTACAAATCCCTAATATTGTCCAACCAGACTATGAAAACCATGATTCTCCATCACAATTGTTGGTATGGGCCAATGTTCAATAGGATTTATCATTGAAGTATATATCTATCTACCCTTGGTTGAGACTATACGACATGTGAATGAAACCTTCTGAAGCTAAAAGTCACAAATGGTAAATTATTCTTAAATATTCTCCTTAGGGTCCTCCGCACAATTTTCAATTGATCTCCATGATCTTACTTCAATTTTTAATATATAGTTATATCATCTATAATTAATACTAGAAATAGATCATAGTAGTCTCTGAAGACTATGTTCATTAAATCCATGAATATAAAATGGGTATTGGTAAGTAAAAATCGAATCACTATAATTAATAGTTTTCATACCATTAATATAAGTTTTTCATGTATATATCATCTTTCTTGGACAAAATAATATGATAGATGTAATGAAGCTATATCATAGAAAGGTATTGAGCTCCATGTAGTTGATTATACATGTCATCAATATAGGGAAGATGATACTTGTTATTGATTGTAATTTTGTTAAGATCCCAATAATAAATACACTGTCATATTAATGCATATTTCATCTTAAAAATTATATCTGGACCCAAATGTGATGATGTTGGAAAACATAATCCCTTGTAATGATTCTATTTGAGTTTCTTCTTCAACTTATTCTACTCAATTGGGGGAATTTGATATGGTTTCAATATAATTGGTGTCGAATAATGTATGAATTCTGTTGAGAACTCATCTTCATGATTTAGTGGGAGGCAAGTAAATTATTTTGGAAATTAATCAACAAATTTTTTACAATAGGAATATTTTTAATGTTGAGGTTCTCCTTAACCATATGATATAAACATCGTTTTTAAATAGAATCAAGACCCATATAATGGATGTCACTTCCATAAGAAATTCATATTTATCATTGCACTTTTAGAAAATCAATGGATGGTTTGGAATATCAAAAGTGATATACCTTCCTTGAAAATTTATGTGATATTTATGTGAATATAATCCATTCCCAAAAAAACATTATCATCATCATTTCAATTTTTATTAAAGAAAAAGAGTATAAACAAACACCTCATGAAAGGGTACTAAGGAGGTGTAAATTGGTGTAGGCCGAGGGTATCCCCCTGATAATGTTCACCCCATTGGGTTTGAGAATATGGAAATTATGTAAAAATACCGGGTCCGATATAATGTCATCCAATGACACAAGTTAGTACTCAACCTGGATTCCTAGCCTCTAGGAGTGCATCACATTAATAGTTTTGGTGATCATACCTTTATATTTATATCCATAGATAAATTCATCCTACATTTTAATTTCCAAATTTTCTAATGAACATACTCTCTATACTGATAACATTTACCAGTAACCTGAAGATAGTTTCCATCATGTTTCATTCCACACAATGATCATAATGTAGGACTTTTCTTATTTCCATGCATGATTATTAGATTTTCCTTTGAGATACATCTTTAATTTCTTATCAAAATGATGATCTGTATAGGTAACCCCAATCTCTATTTCCACCTTTATATCACGTCGAATGATATCATCATAACTTATATATTCTCTAGTGGATAACACCATTTATAAACATGGTTTTATTCCATTGATGAATTGATTAAACTTTATTTTAGGTTAGATGATAATACCATAAACAACTTTTAAATTATAAACAAATACCTCATAGTTACTAATTAATTCATTATCCCACTACTTTAGATCATATAATTACTTCTCCATTTTATTAAAACGAATAAAAGAAATATACTTATTGGAAAATATTATCTTAAACTAATCCCACTCCATCGGGTCAATTTATTCAATTTTACACAGTTCCATGAAAAAATTCCACCATTTATCAAATTTCTATTGCAAATGATAGATAAAAATGACTATTTCATTCTCTAATAACCATTGAACAAAAAATATATTTTCATTGGTAGTGATCCATTTATCAACAAATAATAGATCATTATACCCACTAAATTATGGTGGGAATTTACAAATGAAGGACTCAAAAAAATTTATTCCATGCTATTCTTGTATGTGTGTTTATAATTATTCTCATCCTAATAAAATTTTCTGATCATAAAAAATAATTTTTTTATTTTATGTATTATAGAATTGGTTTTGCAGGATTAAAATAATTACATTTTATGTTATATTCAACCATTTAAAGATTCTGCCAGGTGCTAGCCATTGAATAAAACTAAATGTGCTAGAAACAAAAATCATAGTATAAAATCACATAATCTTTAATAGAAATTTATAATATTTCTAAATCATGAAAAAAAATTATTCATTAAAACCTTATTTTTATCCTAGAAATTAATAATTATTATAAATATATTAGAATATTATCCTATACATATACCAATCCACAAGGTTTTCACTAATATTTTCCCATGTATTTTCCCTAATATTAATTAAACTTCTCATTTATACCAACTATAATGAACCATAAGTATCATTAATAGATATTACATATTTTAAGATGAATATTAAATACATAAGATAATGATCCATGCCAGAATCATAAATATTTTGTATCATTGAATATATGTAAACACATTGTTCCGAAGTGTACTATATAATATTCATTGAAAATTTACATAACTATCAACCTTATTAAACATATAATAATCAGTATCTTTTGTCATGACATGGTTAAAATGAAACATAATAAAGGGTGATATTGGATGCTATTTAAGGGTGAAAAGTGGAGATATCAATGAACACTTGAGTATAAAATGAGCACAAGGGTTTTTTAACATTATAATAACATTTGAAAATCAAACCCAATATATTATATATCATAAAAATGAGTCATGAGATAAATCTTGGCAGTTACAAAACATGAATCATATAGTTATCAATGAAAATGTGTCATGAGAGCATAACATTGGCACAAGAAATATGTTATTGGAACACACATAAGTATTGAATATAATTTCTATAGTATTCATGGATCACTTACCAAACTATAATAGTGGATTGGGATCACAACCTAGGACAACATAGTAGCCAATGTTCACCCCCAAGGATAGATTAGTGTATAGAGTCCCTTACTAAATAGGTCTCACTACCCATATAAGTCCCATTTATATCATGAGATATCAATATTTAACCAATGCATTTGAGGGATATATTATTCTAGAACCACCAATAATAATAATAATTAAAATGATACATATATGTTCCACAAGATCATATACAGTAATAATTTCATATTCCAGTAAAAAGAAATGTGTTTTATAATTATTTCATCATGGAAACCCTATGGAATAGAAATGGATTTCATAATCATTTCAACAATTCATCATTTCGTAACCCATGTAAAATGAACAATTTTCACAAAACTCTTAACATAATTATTATAAAACATCTATAGAAATAATAAGGAAGGTATCATTGGATTATATCCCCACCAAACCATAACTAATATCAAATGATGTTGTCCTAGTTGAAAATTAATTTAATAGAATCATTGGAATAATCCATGAGGAAAATTAACTTTTCTCTTTGAAATCACTTATATAAACACTAAAAAATTCACCAAATAATGAGTAATACAATTCCATTGAAAATATAACTAAAAAATATAAATATATATTCAATGTATTGAGTGGTCATGATGGTGGAAATTCAATTCATCATGTAAAAATAAAAAACACTTTCTATTTTCACATTTTTAAATAAGTATCACATTCATAAAATGACATGAATATTAATTTTAACACTATCTGTAAATATTAAAACATTCCCAATAAATTACATTAAAAAATAATTGTATAAAACTAGACTTTTTCATGAAAACATTTTTAGAAATCATGGACATTGAAGATAAATGATTTTCGACATAAGAGTTAAATATTGTCAATTTTCATTATATATATACTTTGTGCATATATACTTCCCAAAGAGAGTAAAATGATATGAAAAAAATGTAATATCAATAAATAATAAAATAATAAATCAATATTTTCTTGAGTGGTCAATAATAATAATCCATCATCAAAAAATATCTCATAAACAATGTTGATTAATAATGAGATTATAAATGAACCCCTTATCAATTTGGAGGCATTTTGATCATAAACCCCATGAAGGAAGAAAAATTATATGGATATGTAAATTCCCATAAATTTAATATGAATAATCATAATGGTTTTTCATGGGTAGTATATACATCACATAAAAAACGTTGTAAATATGTTATGTGACTCAAAAAAGTGATATGAAGATCCCTTAGCTCATGTAAGGATTCCTTTCTACTTGTCAACCCACTATTATAATACATATATATATTTATTATAAATATATTCCAGATCAATACTAATATATATCATACTATATTTGATTTACTTTTAACCGTGTATCACCAGTTTATTAACAATTTTTTATTAAAATCACTATCACACCTCATATATGTTTCGTTATTCTTATATGTTATGATTTTGTATTTTTTATATTTGTACATTGACCATATATAATTAATATAAATAATTTTAAAATTATTTAAATATGATTTTTATTTTTTATATTTATATAGTGATCTATAAAAGTGATATATAGGAAAATGAATTTCACAATTAATGGAGTTGGTATGTTAGACATACGCATGAACATAGTTTTCACATTTCAATGAATGAAATGAAAGAATGGTAAATAATAAATCAACTTTAAACAGTAATTGTTATATCATATATATAATATATAATCAATATATTTGTATTTTTTAACATAAATTTAATTTTGGAATGGAATGCGAATCACATGGCTTCATGAAGGCGGTTGGACACACATACACATGAGCGACATTATGAATTTAAAATTTGTTGGATGGTAAGAATATATATGTGACATTACAATTAAAAAATTATATCTAAATTATATGTATAATATAAAAATATTAAACCCATCATAATAAACATCCATGAAATATATTGTTATAATATGAATTGTATTTCTACTTGGAGATGGTAAGCCATAGATATGCATGCACTATACATCTGCTTGAAATTTTATTAGTAAAAGGGTGGATAATGGTTATATAATAATAAAAAGATATTTATTATATTGAGGATAATTTATTAATTGTTATTTCATAAGACAACATATTTATATGTAGTATATAATAAGTGAAAAAGAAAATGGGTTGTTAAGGCGATTACCTCTTCTTTGAATGAACTCTTTTATATCTCATCTTAATGATCCTAGCAATTGTATTTTGAAAAAAAAACTAGAATGAGTATATTGATTTTTAAAAGGAATTTTATTATGTTATGGTAGATATATATGCCTCAAAATCCTTGAATAAGTGAGGGGACGAGGTACACGTTTTTTAATTGAGGTGATGGGAACTTTTATAATTTACTAAAATATTAAAATTTGACAACTTAATTCTTGAAAAATATGAATAAAAATGCCCAAAAATTATAATAAAATGTTTCTATGGTTCAAAAAAATTATATAATTAAATTTCAATGGTTATTGGTTTTATTTTAAAACTTATATTTTTTATTAATGTATTTCTGAATTATTTATTAACAAAAGCATGGTAACAACCCTATTTAAAATAATGGTTTAATAATTCTAACAAAAATTATGGAGTGTATCACATGTGGAAAATGAATTATTTTTTAAATCACATTTAATTCACATGGATTATGATAACATTTTTTTTGAATTTAAAATATTTAAATAAAATATAATTTGTTATAAAATATCATTATTTTCAATTTTGACACTATTTATATAACTTTACATAAAAGACACCAAGATAAGGATTACCATAAAATAAAATACATTTAAAAAGCACTAATATATTATATTTATATATAAAGTCATCGAACACTCTAACTCACTAAAAATAAATTAATTTTTCTGTTTTTAAAATAATTTACTTTTTTTATTAATTGATAACATATAGTATTAGAATTGATAAAGTATTTAATATGATTCTATTATTGAAAAAAATTAGAAATAAATTTTTCTGATAAAAATATTTTCATTATTATAAAGATATACATATATTCATTTATTTCTTTATTTTTCCCCTATAAAAAGGCATAAAATATATTTAAAACTAATAGAGTGACACATTGTAGCATTATATTCATTATATAGTATATTGGTTATTTTAATGGAATAGTGTCATTAGAACAATTAACATTAGATAATAGGTTTATAATATTTTAATTATTTTCATCCACAATGTATTTGGATGAAAAACATTGTCTTATAATTTAGTTTTATTATAGATAACATGATTTACCCTTTACTACTGTGATAAATTTTACCATGGTTAAAATCTATAATGAATAAAAATAAAAGGGGCATATTTAACAAATTTAGACCTCCTAATTAAAAATATAAAATATGTTTTTCAATGTTAAATTTATATTTGGGGATGAAATTAAACATAAAAATAATCACACAAAAAGTAACAAAAACATTGTTATAAATAAATACATTTTTTATGTATAAAACATTATTCATTATTATCAGATGATTAGAAAAGATATACAAAAATTTTATCAAAATTTTATTGAATATATAACACTTAAAA
Organism: Viscum album; assembly: GCA_963277665.1. Lineage (NCBI taxonomy): Eukaryota > Viridiplantae > Streptophyta > Magnoliopsida > Santalales > Viscaceae > Viscum > Viscum album. The sequence continues at coordinate 53,225 of CAUJRU010000849.1, read as the reverse complement.
TAATTAATATCACTAACTAATATTGATTAATTTAATTTATTAAGATAAAAATTCATTTCATAAAATAAATGGTTTTTAATAAAATAATTTTTATATTATTTTCAAATGAAATTTTTGTTATTTATAATTAATTAATAATAGATAATTAATATTATACATACGAAACCATATGTTTTAGTAATTTATTTAGTCTAATTAATAGCTATCATTCCATATTTTAGTTGACAACTATTACAAGATGACACATGTCCGGGCTCGAGCAGTAACTACCCCAAGCCTGCCTCCATTATCCATGGGGGTGGTAACCAATGTAAAATGAATAACGTACATGGGGAGGACATTTCCAATATTATTGTATGAACACACAAATCTATTATAATGAAAAAGATCATATAGATTAAAAGTAAAAGATTAAAAATATATAAGTGAGCATCCATGGTTGAAAATCCTATGGATAGTAAAAAAGTATGCTAGTTTACATAGAATAGTGTTGGAAAAATAGACACCTAATCAGAAATATGTCCCAACCCATAAAAACTTGAAATGTATAATGCTGAGAGATCCTAGATCCTCATCTCCAAGCTGCGACCACCGTACATGGTCTAAAGAACCATGTATCCTCAATATCATTTGAAGTCACCATCAACCATTCCATCGTTTACATAAAGCACTACACCAGTGAAAAAATACCATGATGGGGTGAGTACAAACATACATGGTAGGATGACCTAAATTTTTAGGGGGTTGTAAGAGATACAACAAGAATCAAAAGACTATAGATAGAAAATATGATACACTTAAAGAGAACTACTCAACACAATACAAGAGTAGAGGTAACCTCATTCAAACACAAGGGGATGAATATGATGAGTAGATGAACTACATATTGAGTCTTGGACACATATAGTTGGAGAGTAGGCTCATGTAACCCTGAGAAGAAAAATGTGGAAATCATGTGGCATACCACTTGAGTATTCACATCTCCTAGAAAGAGAGTAACCAAATTCAAAAATAATGATAAAAAGTAGATATATAAAAATTCTTAGCCAAAAGAAGCATAAATGAGAGAGTAAGTGGATTTCTATATCATTTTTCAGCACATGAAGAAGAGTCTATAACAATTCTAATAGACCATAAATGATGTAAATAACATGACACGTCTGGCTAGAAGTATCCATCCAAGTCAAAACGTACCTCATATTTGTGCCACACAGTAAAGGTGTCAGAAAATCTAGGAATCGAACCCACACTCTGGTACTGCAGTAGGGTCCCACATCGATTGACATTGAGGAATTTCACATCCCTTCATGTGGGTTCCAATCGATTGTAATCAAGAAACTCCCATGTCCATCCCTGATAGAGGGTACCCCATGATAGACATCAAGAAACTCCACTACCAATCCCTTATTGAGGTTACCACTCATAATGATCAAGGAACTCCACTTCCCTATTTTGCTGGAGGGTACCACTTGATATTTATTGAGGAACTCCACTACTTATCCCTGCTATAGTTTACCGCTCAGAAATCATTGATAACTCAACTACCCAACCCTTCTTTAGGGTATACTCAAAAAACATTGATGAATCCACTACCCAGCCCATCAAGACGTTCTACTTAGAAACTATTGAGGACTCTACTACCCATCACTCCTAGAGGGACTACACAGAAATTGTCGAACACACTACTTCCTAGCCATGATGGTGGGTCTACTAGGAAGTCCCCGTGGACTCCACTACCTATCCCTACAATATGGTCTATATGGAAAGTCTATGGTTATTCTTCATGTGAGATTCCTTCATCAAGCATCACCTAGCTAGGCATCACAGCTGTAACATTCCACATAATATCAATAAAGACACAACAGAGGATAAAATCACATTATACGAAAAAAACTCTTAATAAGATATTAATAGGAAGAAATCCAAGACCAAATAGAGGATATATGGATCCATAATGGTTCATAAATGAGTACATGACATGTAAGGGACCCACATGACATGTGGTACGGCTCTACTATTAGGAAGTTTCCTGTATTTCACATGGATAATGGGGCATGAAGTACTACACATAGTGTCAGGGTAGTACACGACATGTCTGAACCGAAATCCTGATAAACACACAAGGCTCACCATCGGTCTAGGGTAAAATATGCAATTTCAAAAATATGCCTACGTAAATGGCCTAGAATAGAAAAAACGATCACACAATTGTGATCCACATTAATAAATTATCAAACTAAGATATTCTCTTGTAAAAATTAGTCAACTTTTAAAAAGGTCAAATTTCACCTCATAGCTCACAAAAGGAGCTTCGTGGGCCCAACCCACAATCCTGAATTAAATTTTAGAACTTTTTATTGGATGCACTACTTCAATATTAGGGTTTCAATATCATTGAAAATTTATTAATTTAACATCATGGAGATTATTTATGTCAGATTCTAGGTTCTGAAATAATAATAATAATAATAATAATGCAAATTATGTGGACCTGATCCAATATTCCAAAAAAGGTTATCCCACATCAGTCTTATAATGATTCTCTAAATTATAGGGTCATGTTTCCATTGAAGGATTTTCTATCATATTTCAAATAAATAAGTTACAGAAAAATAAAACTTTCACAACCAAAAAAAATAATATTATTAATATTATTAATTTGTTGTCATAATATTAAACAATCTAAACAATGGAGAGGAAACTCTCAAAATGGGAGGTCTCTTATTTTGGTGTACAAAGTACATATAGGCTCTAAAATACTTTATTTAAATTCACTGAATATTGATGATATTAATAATTATAAAATAATATTATTATTTAAACAAAAACTAACTCCCACTATGGAAGGAGTCCTATATCCCCCCTCCCCCACCTATTCATGGTGTACGCTAGCCCCATACTCATTCCTATATTTATTTCTATGTCATTATAATTATATAAAATAATAATAATAACAAAAAATTATCATTATTGTTATTATTAACCCATCTCCCATTTAACAAGTGAGTCCTAGGTTTGACTGCACATGACCCAAGACGTCATCATCACACTTCAATCCGGAAAACTGGGATAAATGGCATGATCATGAACAACATTAGATCACTAACCCACACCCACATGACTGACCAAATCCATTAAAAAAACATAATCATGCATGTTTATTGATCCTTCCCTAAATCTTTGATCCATGTAACATTTGTAATAACAGCAAAATCCAAGGGTTTGACAGCGTTCGATCCCACCTATACATAGTTAAATTGTCACCCAATGATCCAATGATGAATAATGAGAAGAATTGTAGCTTAATGGAATTAATAAAAAAGGTGATAACCATCATTGATCATGAGTTTTTTTCCAACAATATCATAACACAGAAACTGTGGTGATAAACATGACATGGTAATGAAATAAAATGAATTAAATAAATTTCGTTCTTCTATGGGCTCTTGAAAAAAACATGCAATCAAGTAATCAAAAGCAGATAATAATTCATTCTTCAATAATTTAATGAAACATGTAGAAATAACTATTGACGAGTCCTTCCTAAATTATAGATCTATATTTAGAGTAAAATTCATCCTCTATCATTAAAAAGGAGCTTCTATGTACGCCGTATATCGATTTACGTGGATATGATCACAAAACATTATCCAATCTCAATATTCCATCGAATTAAGCTCATCTCCTTGTCATATAAATAAAATTGTTTATGCAGGAAACCCTTCTAAAAATTTCATAAGACATTATTTATTGAAGATTTAATTAAGATTATTAAAATAAAAAATTAAAAAAATTATTTATTTATTTCAATAAAACATTGTATCTAATAGAGACATTGTTTGAACATCCTTTGTAGACCAACATTATATCTCACATATGGGAAACAGTTCAATACAAAAGAATCATTATTCTCAGATTTCACACCTATGTCTCTATCTGTGAATTACTTTTTAGGGTTATTATATAAATTTATTATTTTAATTAATTTATCCAATGCGCCTACCAAAACTATTCCCATCTGAATGTCCTGCACCGATGAAATTTAGTTTGCACCTTTGGTAAACACCACATTATGGATTCAACTCTAGACCAAGATTTCCTAACTGTGTCTCCATTCCATTCTAAGGAAAACTATGCTCAAATAATAAAAATATATATAATATTTGTATATAATTAATACTTGGAACACCAGGCCTCAGAATGAATCATCTTCTTATAAGTTGGATTTTGAAATGTTTCATAGGAATATTACAATGTATTACAAGAAAAAACAAGATTCTCTACAATATCCCCATCATCAAATATTTCCATTATCTAAAATCAAAAGATGAGGAAAACGCAGGGGATATTGAACCTACATATGTCTTTTCCATACATATTCAATATATCAGGATGTATAGAAAAAGGAGAAGTGTGAAACTCCCACATCACCTCCCCTCGTAACACTACTAGAATCACTTCTCATCCTAGAAAAAGGATGGTTTTATTTACTTCTTCAAAAAATACTTTAGGTTAAACTCTTAAGGATATCCAGTCAAGAAAAATCTCTTAGTATACATCCCCAATTTGTGCATCCCTGACATACTTTGGATGTGTAAGGGTTACAACCATCAAAATGAGATATTTTGTACAATCCTCATCCAAAGGGATTAAAAAAAACTTTTTTAACTCATTTTCACAATGCTCAATAATAACAGATAGAAAAACATACTGTGAGTGTATACTGACACTAGTATTCCCAAGGTAGCCCTCAAGATCACATTGCCCTAACATCTAAAGGATCCACTATCACTCTCATGTCTAAGCATAAATATTTCATGAAATAGAACATTTAATATAGAATATAATACATGAGAGCTACCACAAGAATATCACTCATATAGCATGTCGAGAACCTTCTTCATGTTTCTCATATTCACCCACTATGACACAGAGGACACGAGGGTTCCATCATAAGATACTACAAAAATCTGATCCAAGAAAAGATAATATTTAGCTCATAAGTATTGTGAACTATAATATGGAATTCAAAATTCCAAAGGGTATTACCCAGAACTAATGAAACCACAACATCTCTACGATGTTGTGCATAGAAAATCCACCTCTCAAACTGTAGATGGTGATAAATCATCCTGATGTCACTCTCTGACATCCACATATCCACAAACCACTTGTTGAAAAAATTTAACGATTCATGGGTGTGGATTATCATTCTCATGTCACATGAATCAGGTGATTCCAATTCACACCTATCAACTAAATCTCTTTTTCATATTAGGAAAACAACATAGGGGTGCCATAGTTCACCACTTAGGACATTTAAATACATACTACTGTATAACCTCCCCCACACAAATATCTCTCCCAATCTCATTGGGTCATCATATGTGATAGTGTAAACATTAGTCCAACCCTGGGGAATTTCTATGGAGAGGTGAATCTCATAATGGGGAGATAAACCTGACACATCATCATTCCCCACCACTATTTAAAGAAGCTAAGGGATAACAACATCTGCAGCTTAGGGGGTAATAGGATCAAATTGTTGAATCTATTGTAACCTCTTACAAATAGGCACATCATTCCCTACATAGGACCACTCCTTGTCAAGAGAAAAAAATTATTTCACATAACCCAAAACCAATTCAATACTCAATGTTAGAAATTACCAATGCATTGATGGTATATGAGTAGTTCATGATGAGGAAAACATTGTATCTTCCCACTTCCACTATGGAATGATTTCATGTGAATCCCTCTATCCTCGAAGATTTAGATCACCCAAAAACAAAAAATTGTGATCACTGATCTTATCTGAAAGAGCCTCCGACATAAGTTTCAAGAAAAATGGCATCGTCTAGTATCGATAGGTCCTCAAATATGGTCTAGGCATAAAAAACGTTATCATAATACTGCATAATAACAACTTAAGATAAAGTAGAACTCACATGTATTATACCTAGAACAACACTCGATCCACACAGACATAATATCCATCTACTGAGATCTCATCCGTTCCATTTCATTCCTTCACTCTTTATCCAGGTCATGCCCCAACAAAACATGGCATCTACAAATACCGATCATGCAAGTAAAAGTAAATCCAAAACCACATCTCTATTCTATCCACATTGGGACGATACTGACATGACTGGATAGTTTTGAATCATGTCACAATGTTATTTCTTGTTGGTTTATGTGTACCAATTAATTTCATGTGTGATTCCATTCTAAAACGCCTCCATCACTGGAACCTACTGATGCCCAGTGTATTCTTGGGGGGATTACTGTTTCAATAACAACTGAATGGGATCTTAACCGAGCGAGATATCCAATCCACATGATCTGACATGACCTCCACCACATGATATTGTATTATAAATTAGAACAAAACCTCATTGATCTCTATTTCTATAACTGGTAATTGGAACTCAAAACAAGTGCATCAATTGCTAGTGCCACTAGAACCAACTATTTCACTATGATGATAATGGGTTTCGAGTGAAACTATATCATCATTTTGGATTATCAATAGTCTGAAAAATGGATCATCGAATAAAAAAACCCTCTAGTGAAATGGGAACTAGCTCATCATAGAACTCTAGTGGCCTCTAGTTCAAGAAGTCATCATCTTTTTTATGCCTGTGCTCATCCTCTACCTACTCATCTGGCGCTATTTGCTTCTTGGTAGGTAGGGGTGGTACTACCTTCCAAGCTATAGGAATAAGATAACAATATGGATCACAAAAAGAAGCTTCATCACTCATTAGATCGTCATAATGATCTAGAAATAATATCTTAAATAGATTTCATCACGAAGAAATATCAAATGTGTTCGTGACATACTAAAGTAATTTTGAGAATATATATATATAAATAAAAATGATGAGCATACTCAAGAAGAACATTCAATGGTTAAATAATATATGATGAATATACCATTGATCATTGTATCCAATGTCTTGGTATGTTGAGTTGACTAGAAGGTAGTAAAGGTCCTTGTGAATGGATACATCGGTTAATTACACCATAACTAGATTCCATTTCTAGATATCCATACTCGAGAAACATTGAAATTATTTCCCTAATACCCAAAAAATACTCATATGGGTTATATTTTGAAGAATTTTATAATGAATTTACATTCTCAGATTGAAATTTGTGATGACCCGATCCAAACATGGGCTCGAGCCGAAACTACACAAAGTCTGCCTCCATTGGCCAGGTGTAGAAACCAATGTCGAAGGAATAACTATCATTGGGAGGACATTGCCTAAGTATTCATATACACACATACATCCATCTTGACAAAGAGTGTAATGTGGGTAAAATGAAATGATGAAAAAAGATAAGATAATAACTATCCATGAAAATCTTCTAGAAAATAAAAAAACGTGGTAGTAAAAATTGAGAAGCTAAGGGGAAAAATACACACACATCCATATATTTTTCCCAACCCAGAATACGGTTAATGTTAACTGATGAGAGATCCCAACTCCATATCTCTAGTTTATGAACATATACAGGGTCAAACATAATAGGTAACCCTATTATCCTTTGGGGAAACCACTAACATATCCAATATCTTCATAATATAAGAAACATGTTAGAAAATCCCATGAATGGGTGATTATATACATGCCTAGTAGGACAACCAAAAATCTAAAGGGGGGTGGTAAGATATAAAATAGGAATAGGAAGACTATATATAGTTAGTAGGATGTAGTGAAAGAGAAAATTACAACTCAAACCAAAGTAGATGTACCCTCTTCAGAACACAAGGGGCTCAACAAAGTGATATATTATCTACACACCGAGTCTTTCCCTCCTATTTTAGGATAATAGGATAATTCAAACACAATAATTTAAACACGGAAATCATGAGGCATACCCCAAGAATCTTCACCTCTCTTGTAATGTGACTAAAATATTAAAAAGTTTGGTATATGAAAGCTATATATACATATATATATATATATATTTAAATAATCCTAAAAAATAGATTAAGGTGAACTCCATATCAAAGAATTTCCCAAGAAGAAGAGTGTGAAATATTCCCAAAATTAAATCAATAATTCACTGAATCTCATGTGTCTTCCTGTAAGTAACCATCCAAGTCAACCATGCCTCATCACTATACCACACATACGAGGGGTCAAAAAATCATAGTAGGAACCCCATACCCTTCTACAATAGGAGAGTCCCACATCAATGGTTATTAAGGAACTGCTCTTCCCAACCCTGCTGAAGGGTACCACTTGATAGTCATCGATGAAATCCAATCCCTAACCCCGTTGATGGGTACCACTAAATATTTATCAAGGAACTCCACTAACCAACCATGCTAGAGGGAACCACTATTAAGGTGTCAAGGAACTCGACTACCGAGCCCTCCAAGAGGGTACAACTCGTTATTTGAGGATGAAATCCGCTTCACATCCATGCTGGAGTGTACCACTCAAAAAGCATCAATAAACCCACTTCCCCTCCCTACTAGAGGGTCTACTCAAAATTGTTTAAGAATCCATTTCCAGACCCTACTAGGGGTCTACTCAGGAAGCATCAAAGGCTCCAATGACCATCCCTACTTGAATGTCTACTTAGAAAACATCAAGGAATCCACTACCTATCCCTACTAGAGGCTCTAATTTAAAATTTGATAGAACCCCATTGCCCATCCCACTAGGATGGTCTACTCAGAAATCATCAAGGAATCCACTATCAATCCCTACTCAAGGGTATACTAAAAAATTCCCTTGTGATCTTATGTTATCACTTTCATCATAATGCATCATCTTGTATGGCTTCACACAAGAAATAGTTCAAATATTTTCTCTAAAGATAAAATGGAGGGTATCATCACATTCTAAATTTAAAAATACTCAGGATAGGCTTCGTGTTGGCCAAAATATGATTCCAGACAAAATAGAATTAGATCCTCAAAGATTCATAAATAAGTACATGGAATGTATGGTACCTACATGGTAAGTGGGACTAAACTACTATCAAGACTGTTCTTTTCCAACACATGGAATTCTATCCTTATAGCACTACATAGTGTGTATGGGTACTAAACTATATATCTCAACCAAAACCTTGTCGAACGCATGAGGATCATCCTCAGTCTAAGAGAAAAACATTATTGCACTAATATGCCTATGAAAATATCCCTGAAATTACAAATAAATCACACTACTGTGATCCTAATGAAAAAACAATCTAGAAAACCAATTCCCTTTTCCAAATCAAAAATGTGATGAAAAGTCACATTTCAGCAGAAATTCATGAATAGTGATTCATGAGCCAGATCGATGATTCCAAATTAATTACACAAAATTTGTATTGAAATTATCACTTCAATATTATTGTCACAACATCATAGATGGTTCTTCAATTTTACATCGCACAGATGTGTTATGCCAGATACAAGGTTACTCAATAATAATAATAGTAATAATAATAATAATCGTAATTTCATGGGCCTGATCCACGATTCGGAAAAAGATGTCCAAAATTGGTCTTAAAATGACACTCTCAAAGAAAGGGTAAATTAAAGATGATGGTTCATCAATGCAACACTTATGAAGATGTTATGGTCAAATTATGTTTTGACAACCAAAATAAATAATAATATTATTATTATTATATTTTTTAAAATCAATAAAAATAGGTAGATGGAACAACCAAAAAGGGTGTCTACTCTTTTGTTGTATTCTCTACACATGTCCCCTCAAAGCATTTGTAATAACTAATTTGACATTGATAATATTTATTATTATCAAACAATAATATTATTCAAATAAAAAATATCTCCCATGGTGGAAGTAGTAAGTAACCCCCCCCCCCCCTTCACGAAGTGTGCTATCCCTATCCTCCTTCATTTAATTAATATTTTCATAATTAATCTTAATAAAAATAATAATAGTAACAAAAATAATAATATTATTAAAATTAATAATAAGAACCTCACTCATATTTATCATGCTAGATATATGTCTGTCTATATTACACACCTCACATCATCATTGCACGTCAGCCAGAAATATGTGGATACCAATATGAATCCAAAAAACCTCTAATCACTAACCCACACCCATATTAATGATTCAATACATTCCCTAAAAAACTACCTTGTTTTTTATTGATATGTCCCCAAACCACTGATACAGTTTTTGTCATTCTATTTCCATGAATCTAGGGTTTTGACCACACTCAAACCCACCCTAGAAGAACCAAATTGTGACTATGTTGTCCAATGAAGATGAACTAAAAAATAGTGGGGGAAATCACAAATAAAAATTTTGATAAAAATATTTCTCCAAGAATTCATGTCCAAAAATTCCATAGTGGGGAAACCGAGGTCAGAACATAACACGAATAAGTAAAAAAATGTTATAAAAAAATTTAAATTGTATTCAGGGACCATATGAAGAAAATGAAATAGCATATTAAAAATATTTATATATTCCATGATTAAATATTTTAATATAAGGGGAAGAAAATGTAAAGAACTCGAGCCTTGTGTATTGTCCCGGTTCTAGAAGCCACCCAGAGGCACCCTGTACCCGGTTTGTAACATGGCCTTAAGCACGTTTCCCCAAATTCCGGAGGATGTCGACTAGTAGCGAGGGCCTTGCATGTGATATTGGGGAAACTATTCCCTCATTGGCAGAGTAACATAGCGTAAGTAAACCAAATAACAATAGAGGAAGTAGTAAAAAATATCATACACAAGTAAACAGCAGAAGACTGGTAGTAATAAACTACTAACACAAATATATAAATGATTCATGAAATATATGACTAGGAAATCACCCAAACAAATCACAATGATGGAATATAGTACTAAAAAAAGTAAGATAGAAAACAGATAATCTTCAGTTGCATCGCAAGCCTCAGAATGGTCCCATGCTTCCCAGGACCACAAAAATCATTTACCTAAAGTTGAAGGGTGCTTTCCCTTATCTAGACCTGCAACAATATAACCAGTTTCGGCCCAAAAGCATGACACAAACAGGTTGTGGGACTAATCACAGTGGGAAACCACACAAAGATCTGTGCCTAATAGTTAGTCAATATATATAGTAGGATGTGGAGAGGAGACGGTGAGGGCGACCGTAGCGAGGGCAATGCTCCGCTAACCCTACGGCGATGGCGGCCGTCGTGACCCCTCCTTCCGTCGGGGGGGGGGGGGGGTCTTCGCCTACAACTCATGCATTAGGTGATGTGCAACCGAGAAATATAAATTTCTTTGGATCCTCGTTGGATGCGGGTTTCTTCCTCCCCGAAATTGATGTTTCGCCAAAGGTACCTCGGTGTGTTTCAGGTCAACCTATTGTTCCAGTTTCGGTGAAGGAATTTTATGAAGCTTCAACGTTACTTTCCTCAGCTCTGATTGTGAGGTTTATGAAGCGGCGACCTCTTGTGGAGCATTTCGACAAAGCGGTCAATACAGATTGGGGTTTGAAACACCAAGCGCTGGTAAGTTTAATGGGTCTGTGTCAGTTCCTCATTTTTTTTGCTCACGAAGAGGATTTGGGTAGAGCATGGTCGAGGAAGAGGAAACCTTTCTATGGCCTCCCGTTTCACTTACTTCGCTGGTCCTTTGAGGCGCATATGAACCGTTACTCTCCTTACATGGAAATTCGGATTCAATTGCCTGGACTCCCTTTTACATTTCAGAATATTAGGTTGCTGAGGTCAATCGGAAACTTGATAGGGCACTTTGTATGTAGTGATCAAAGAACTGCTTCTCTATCTCATCCCTTTTCGGCTAGAATTTGTGTGGAAATGGACCTCTCAAGATTGCCATCGGAGATTGTCTGGATTGTAGTTGAAGAAGAGTAAAGGTATGAACAGTCAATAGTCTATGAATCATGGACCCCATTCTGTTCATTTTGTTTCAGGCAGGGGCATGATGGACACAATTGTCGAAGGAGGTCTAGGGGTGTCCGAAGCACTGAGGTTCCAGCTGTGCTAGCGGATGTTCCCTCGAGAGAGGTTGTGATCACCTTTAGTGCTGAGCAAGGTAGTGAACAGAAATCAACTTTAGGCCTGCATCATGTTTTTCATACTCCTTCAAAATCAGTTGGGGGCATTGATTCATTGGATCAGGGGGGCCTTCAGGGAAGGTGGAGGATCCTTTTCCCACCACTAATCTGGAAGATAAGAGACCGAATTCTGTCAATATGTGCACAAACGTAGGAGTACAGGTGGAAGAGAATGAGGTTATGAGGAAGGAGCAGGCTCCAGTGGATGTTGTTAGGGAAACCCAACCGGACAACTCTGGAATGGCTGTGTCTCGGCCTGGAGACTCAACTCTGAATGACTCTAATACACTTGTGAATGTGACAGAAGGTTCAGATTTACATATTATGGCAGGATCTGTAAAATCTGGATCTAAGATTCAGCATGAAGTGGAGAGATCAAATGATGACTTTCAGTACATTGGCAGGGGATGCATTGTGATGTTGGACAGCTCTAAGCCGGTGGAATTGGTGTCAGAATAGAAGAACACAACTGATGTCCTGGTGCAGGTAAATTCTCATGAACTGTTTAATTGTTCTACAAATAAATTTGCAGTGCTGGCTGTTGTTGGATCAAATGAGGAAAAATAGATGGAAGTCTCAGAGGAAATTGTAGAGAAGGAAGGAAATGTTGGCCTGGACAGATTGAGTGGTGAAGGTAAAAATCCCTGCACTGATGACACAATCAAGATATCTCAACGGGAAGGTGGGAAGGATGGAAATGTCAACCCTCCTTTGGCCCATAAAAAATAGTGGGGGGATAGATCTGATTGTGAATAATAGCTCCACAGTCACAAAATATCATACAGTGATGCTGTTAAGAATGGAATTCATGAGACCCTAAGCAAGGAAGTTGAAGAAAAAACTCAATGCAGGAGGAAGACAAGGAGAGACTATATGGATCTACCCAAACCAATGGTGACAAGGTCTGCACACAAGATTTTAGGGTCACAAGAAAATGTCATTGCAAATGGGTACAGTGGAAAACGAATAGGAGGGCCCCCGAAGAGGGACAAAGGATTCAGTGGGAAACGGCTGGTCAAAGAGAAGTTGTCTGAGGAAATGCTTCGGAAGAAAAATATGTACCTTGAGATGATGCGCAAATACGAGTCTTCTGAATGGGAGTCAGCTGATCCTAGTGATGAGTTATCTGATGATGGGGAGAAAATGCATATGGTTTTGATGTAATGTAGCGTTTTTATTTTCTACTGACTTTACTTGCACTATTTCTTTATTAAATTTGCGGGACCAGGCTTACGCCTGGTTCAGACATTCCTAGGTATATAGTAGGAAATATGAAAAAATAAGTCATAAACAAGGAAGTGATCAGCATATAAAAATCATATAGTTCAATTTCATTTATACATATATATCAAGTAAGCAGCTAAATCACACGCTGGTAACCCTTTGGGAAGCACTCATAGTCTAACTCCTCTGGTTCAACCAAACAAACACAAGAAACCCTCTGGGTAGTTCTCATAGCCTAACCTTTCTAGTTCAAAATACAAGAGAAGCTATAAAAAAGACTCTCTGAGAATTAACTCACCTTGAATTCCCCTCTATAGTCAGGTGGGATAAAAGACTCTCTGAGGAACCACTCCCTATCTATTCCCCCTATAGTATTTTAAAAGTAACTTACATGTACTCTGATGAAGAACTCAACATCAATTCTTTATGTGGACTCGTAATGTAACTATAGACACTATGTGGGGTCACTCAATGTTAATACCCCATATAGTCTCACAGCGTGATAAATATAATAGACACTCTACGAAATTCCTCATTGTTAATTTCATCTATGGTCTCCTTGCACCAGGATCTTGCAGTCCTGTGTAATGAAATCATGCACAAATGATCATCATCAGCCATTGTAAATCTCATTAAATACTTGTCTAAACAAACTGTAGCATATCATAGCATGTCAGATAATAATCACTCTACCCTAACAAAACAAGGCATGGAAATCATGGAAGCATCCTAGTAGGGAAATCTAGACCAAACAGTCAAAATAATAAAACATGGGGAAACCATTCATATTATTAAAATGATAACCCAGTTCCCAAAAATTATCCCCTATCCAATTAAACTATGCATTGATGGTAAATAAAAAGGGTTAAAACCATAAACACATAATACCGCAAACAAGGGTATTGGGAAATTTTGCACATATAACTCAAATACTAACTACATAAATGCACAAACCACCTACCTCAGCATAGTGAAATAAATATACGTGAACCTCATGCCTCGAATCTCCCTAGAATGTCGTAGATCTACAAAAACGTTCAAAACATTCAACCAACGATAACTCGTGAGGGAAGAGGAATCTAGATATGACATTCAAGAACAAGATATAAATCACTGATTTGGTTCCAATGCAATCGACAACGGTCGAATTGGAGAACAGACAACATGTTGGGGGCTCAGAGGAGATTAGATGTCGTACGAATGCTCCTAGCTGAGACAGATGAAGAAGATGTTCCTTTTGTCCATTAGACACTCCCCCGGTCGGTTTAATGAAAAAAAAAACTAAATTAAATGGCGTGTACATTAAATGAACATGGAATGCACTTGTCCTTTTTAGGTCTCGCATTAGGTGACCTCCAGGTCACCAAAAATGGTTTTGTGCAGGGCTACTACATGGCTGGAACACGGCTACGTGCGACAACTAAGTAAACGGCGTCTACATATAAATACACGGTGTGTACTCATAAAATTTCCAAACACTCCTATTTTTCTAAAAAACAAACAGAATGAAAAATCGTAACTAAAAATAAGATCTGGGTTCATACAAACATTCCCCCATAATGAAAATTTTCCCCAAATTTCCCTAGAAAGGTGGTATAGAGGAAGAACCCTCGAACAACATCGGCCACTACAACCATACATCGGTCTCCCTTTCCCAAGTCTTGTCCTATTCTCTCATGTGCGGCCATAGCACTCATACTAGAAGAAAAGACCATCCCCAGAGAACGTTCTCACTTCCATCAAAAATCCGGATATGATGCTCTTCAAATGATTTCTCCTCATCTAACTCATCCTCCTCAGGTCAGAAGACATGAGAAGGGTTTGAGAAGTAATGTCGAAGATTTTAAATGTGGGAGAAGACTTGCATAGCTTGGTACATCTGTGGTAACTGAAACGGATAGAAAATCGACCAAACTCTCTCCAACTACTTAAACGAACTGATGAACCATGACAAATGCATACCATGTATCCTAATCCTTTTGTGTCCCAACCTTGGTGTGACTTGCAGGAAAACCTGATCTACTACCATGAAATCTAGTGATATTCTCCATCGAGAAACAAAAGACATATGTCGTGACTTTGTTGTATCCATCCTCTTCCGAGTCAAATCTATATGCTCTGTCGTCTTGTGGAAAATACAATGTACCAACATAGATTCCACTCATTCCTTCATCCCACATAAGGTTGATTGACATTTCATACTGTACAATGCCTCGTAAGGTGCAATATGAATAGTTTCTTGAAAACTATTATTGTTGGAATACTACACAATAGGAATGTTCTTCTCCCAAGAACCTCCAAAATATAGGTTTCATGCTCGAAGCATGTGCTATAAAACCTGAATCATACTCTCAGACAAGACATATGTATGGGGATACTATATTGTATTAAGAAGTACATGTGTACCTAGAGGCCTCTGAAGTCCCTAACAGACCTGAGAAGAAAAATTTGTGTCCTTATCTTAAATAATAGAGTGTGTAACTTGATGTAAACGTATAATCTATCATATGTACAACCTTCCTATCTCTTCAACACTGAAGGTATCATTGATCGGCATGAAGTGAGAATCATTCGTAAGTCTGTCAATGATAACCCATAGTGCATCATTCCCTCAAGGAAAACTTGGAAAACCTATCACAATGTGACAACTGGGTCCCAGTGACAGCAAAAACAACCCACCTTATCATGGTCGTCAGGTCCTGGCCCACTAGGTACAACCAGTTTCCATCGGGTCCCAGTGACTACACAGACACCCCGCCTATCATGGCCGTCGGGTCCTGGCCCACCAGGTACCACCAGTTGCCCGGCAGACCTGTGGGTCCCACCCCAAGGTCCACCCACATGCCCGAATATGTCAACTGACTAATGATATTCCAAACAGGCAAACACGTATCCTTTCTAGTGTTCTTTGTCTTTTTTGGATTCTGAGTTTCCTTCGGGGGTCTCGGGGTGCCTACTGAGTATCGTATACTCACCCCTACACAGGCTATTCCCTCACTACATTGTGTTGGATGCAGACGATGGACAACACATATAGGTGGAGGCTTGTGGAGCTGGATGGTACTCGGAGGTGGACCACTTGGCGGGACGTACACAGAGAGGACGGCTAGACCCGAGGAGCTGAGGAGACTATCTGTACCCACCCTTCAGGTGGGATTTCCAGAGGACGACTCGGTGTTGCTTTTTTACATACTGTTGTACTTTCCTTTTAGTTGTACTGTAATTTTAGTTGGGATTGTATTCTGGCCCATTTACTTTTTAGCACTTACCTTGTACCCAGTTTTACTTAGTGCTAACTTCACTTGCATACTCTGTTGTGTTTTGGTTACTTTATAAAAGGCAATGCCTTCACATTTTTCAGGATTTACAAATTTGGTTCTAGTCGCCAGCCCCTGGCCTATGGAAGACAAGCTTGGGGTAGTCACAACATGGGTCCCGAGGATGGGTCGTGACAAATTCGTATCAGAGCGGTTGGTTCTACTGCAAAACACCAGACTCTGATCTTTCCTTTATGTGAAGCAATAGTGTTAAGAGTATTGAGTGTGGTTTTCAGTCTAGTTAGTCCAGTGTTGCTGCGGCTGCCGATGTATCCATACACCAGGACCCTGACTTGTGATTTCCAACTCAGTGCACGAAAACACTGATTGAATGTGTGTTTCCTTCCAAAAGTTTTCATTGTGATTACTTTGTATCAGATAACAAAGTATACTTTTTGACCATGGCGCACCTGTCCCTTTTCAGGATGGCCCCATCAAGGCAGCTATCCAGGGTTCCTCGTTACATGAGGGATAGCAGCACACCGAGAAATGAGGCCTTGGTGCAGGGCCCCATTACAGCGGAGGCACCAGCAGTACCACTACCCGCTAAGCCACTGATGCTACCAGCCCCAGCGGTAGAGAGTGCCTGCCACCTGAGTGCATTGCACAAGTTTCAGAGGCAGAGGCCGCCCAGGTTCCGTGCAGATATGTATCCTCAGGTAGCTGAGGATTGTCTGGAGTCCATCGTCAGAGTCTTCAGACTGGTAGGGACACCAGCAGATCTTATGGTGATCCTTGCCACGAGTCTCCTGCTCACATCAGTAATTAGATGGTGGAGCCTAATGCTCCAGGTGCATGATGAGGCATCTCTAATTTAGAAAGTCTTTGAGAGCCTCTTCCACATAGAGTTTGTTCCATCCAACCTCTGGGCGGTGCACATCTAGGAGTTACAACAGCTACGGTAGGGCACCATGTCAGTAGCCTAGTACTCAACAAGATTTCCCTACCTCTCATGCTACTCCATGGTCATGGTTCTGGACCCATTCTTCCAGTCCTGAACCTTTGAACAGGGACTGAGGAATGTGATCAGAGCTTTGACGATTCCCTTCAGCATACCGACACAGGAGGGGGTGCAAGAGCGAGCCCTATTAGTGGAGAGCATTCTCATCGAGCACCCATCAGTAGCGAGAGCCACCGTAGGAAGACACAGAGTGAAGTCTTCTATAGCTGGCATTTGATAGATGATTCAGGGGTCCAAGAGGACTAGGCCGTCAGGTGGGCGACCTCAGGATACAGGTTTGTCTTTGCAAGGCACACGGTGTAGTGCCAACCTTACAAGTAGTAGACAGTGTTACAGATGCGGCGGTCAGTGCCACATGGCTCGTGGCTGCCTAAACCACTATACATACGAGTAGCAGACAGTGGAGGGACCTCCCAGGCAGAGGCAGAGGTTCGACCTTGGTGGTCTGCAGGGAGCAGGCAGACGAGGCAGAGGAGCAGGCCGAGTAGCGGTTGGTGGACGACGCTTCTAGGCTCTACCACCACCACCCCAAGAGGTCCACCCCGACCACATGGACCTAGTGGGCAGAGGAAGGCTCAGCTCTAGGCAGCAGAGGTTTATGACCATGGTTCACCTGAGATGATCCTAGGTACTATCTGTGTCTACTCCACCCTTGATGTAGTTCTTATAGACATAGGTGTGACTCATTCTTTTATTGTTGCATCCCTTATTCGGAGCTCGGAGATTCCGACGGAGCTGTTGGCTCGATCCTTGCGGATATAGACTCCTATGGGTGCAGACTAGATGATTACGCACTAGATCCTGCTGTGTGAGATTAGTCTAGGAGGCGAGAGCTTTTACTGGGATCTTCTTGTAGCGGCATCGAGGCCTTACGATGTCATCTTGGGTATGGACTATTCATCAAAAGTCCATGCTCAGATCGAATGTATTAGGCGCAAGGTGTGGTGTGTCCGCACGGATGGGACTAGGTTCAGCTTCACCAGCGAGAAGGGATCCTTGGCAGCACAGGATGGACTTACACAGAGGAGAGGGAAGCCGATCACACATCATTTGGATAGTCTCATTTTTGGAGCAGTTGATGTGTGATGTCCGAGATTTGTTATAGTGGTGGATCAGTATGCGGACATTTTTCCTGATGATGTTCCAGGACTACCTCCTCGCAATGAGGTAGATTTATGTATAGACATGTACCCCAGGACATCACTGATATCTACTCCAGCATATCAGATGGTTCCCACAGATTTTTGTGAGCTGCGGGTACAGTTAGAGGACTTACAGGGGAAAGGTTTCTTCTGACCCAGTGTTTCACCCTGGGCTTCTCCGGTTCTATTCGCCAAGAAGGCAGATGGGGGCTTCCGACTATGTGTCAACTACCATCACCTGAATCAGGTGACTGTGAGGAACAACTATTGGCTTCCGAGGATTGAAAACCTCTTTTATGAGCTTAAGGAAGCACGTTGGTTATCGAAGATAGACCTTAGGTCAGGCTATCACCGGCTCCGAGTTTGGGACGAGGATGTGAATAAGACGGCCTTCAAGTGTCGGTATGGCCACTATGAATTCTTGTTCTTTCCCTTTACTGTGACCAACACTCTAGAAGTGTTCATGAGTCACATGATCATGATATTCATGCCCTACCTCAATCGGTTTGTCGTTGTCTTCATTGACGACATATTGATTTACTCGACGACCGAGGAGGAGCACGCCTGCCACTTACGGATTGTACTGGAAACACTCCGATATCACCAGCATTATGGTAAGATCTCAAAGTGCCAGTTCATGCTTCGAGTGGTTCACTTCTAGGGGCATGTCATCTCAGAGGTGGGATTTGAAGTGGATCTCGTGAAGGTCGAGGCGGTACTTTCTTGGGAGCCACCCAGGAGCGTGACGGTGGTGCGAAGTTTCCTAGGTCTGGCTGGGTACAATTGGAGATTTGGGCCAGAATTCTCCAGAGTTGCAGCACCGCATACAGCTTTGACAACGAAGTGGATACCATTCGTGTGGTCAGAAAGGTGTCAGCATAGCTTTCAAAAGGTGCGGCGGAGATTGACCAGTACGCCCATCTTGAGGCTGCCGGAGGAGGGGGTAGGGTACGTGGTTTACTACGAGGTGTCAGGGACTGGGCTCGGGTGTATCCTGATGCAAAAGAAAGCAATGATCGCTTACAGTTCATGGTAGTTTAGGCAGCAAAATCAGAACTATGCTACCCATGACATGGAGTTAGCAGCAGTGGTCTTCGCCCGGATGATGTGGCGACACTATCTGATGGGCGAGCGCTTTATATTCTACTCTGGCCACAAGAGTATCAGGTACATTTTCTCATAGAAGTACCTGAACCTGAGACATAGACGATGGCTCAAGTTCCTCCAGGATTATGACTTTGATATTGTCTACACACCTGGGAGTGACAACATTGTGGCTGATGCTCTCAACAGGAGATCATGCATTTAGCTACTTGGAGAGGCGATAGAGTAGTTAACCGATTTGTCGATATCCTTCATGGATA
This sequence comes from Viscum album, assembly GCA_963277665.1. Classification (NCBI taxonomy): domain Eukaryota; kingdom Viridiplantae; phylum Streptophyta; class Magnoliopsida; order Santalales; family Viscaceae; genus Viscum; species Viscum album. Next base: position 33,167 of record CAUJRU010000849.1, on the reverse strand, counting down.
GAGATGGGGTAGCCTATATTCTATCCCTCACAGTCAATCCTCCACTACTTCAGCGTGTCAGAGAGGCACAATGTGGGTACATTGACTGTGAGGCGCGACGTGCTATGATATCCTAAGGGCTGGAACTCAATGGATTTTCTGAAGGCAGGGAGCACGTCATCCTCTTTTTGGGACGTACCACTGTTCCAGTTGCACTGAAAAAGGAGGTTCTGAGGGAGTTCCACACTTCCCCTCTAGTGGTACATCCAGGAGTAGCGAAGATGTATCAGGACCTCAGACGACAGCACTAGTGGCAGAGTATGAAGAAATATATGGTAGAGTTCGTTTCTCATTTCCTCACTTGTCAGCAAGTGAAGGAAGAGCACTAGTTACCTGTAGGCTTGGTACAGCCCTTAGAGGTTCCATAGCAGAAGTGGGATGGGATATAAATTGATTTTCTGACGGGACTCCCACGTACTTCCAGAAGACACGACACCATCTTGGTGATCATTGACCGAATCACTAAGTCATCCCACTTCTTACCGATTTGAGAGAAGGGCTCAGTAGAGAGCTTTGGACGCCTCTACGTTCAAGAGATTTTACGGCTTCATGGTGTGCCATCGTCTATCATCTCATATTGATACACTCGCTTTACTTCCCGGATTTTTATGGTGTCTCAAGAGGCTTTTGGGATGCAACAATGCCTGAGCACTGCCTTCAGGATGGCACTATACGAGGAACTATACGGCCGACCCTGCAAAAAACCTCTGTGCTGGACTGATCATGGGTAGTCATCACTTGTAGGACTAGAGATGGTTCAAGCTATGATAGAGAATGTGAAGATCATCAAGGAGCAAATGAGGACTGCACAGAGAAGACATAAGTCCTATTCTGATATGAGGTAGAGACCACTAGAGTTCGAGGATGGCGACCATGTTTTTCTATGAGTCTCACTTCGACGTGGATTACGTAGATTTGGCCGGGGAGACATGTTATCTTCACGCATCATCAGGCCTTTTCAGGTCCTCAGTAGGGTAGGTGAGGTGGCATACCACCTGGCCCTTCCACCTCAGTCACACCGGGTGGATGACGTCTTCCACGTATCTCAGCTGAGGAGATACGTGAACGACCCGACTTATATCCTCGACCATGGGGAGCTGGACATCGATGACAGAGTGACTTTTGCAGAGGTCCTAGTGATGATCTAGGATCGAAAGGAGCGGGTCCTACATGGATGGTCCATACCTCTGACGCACCTTCGTTGGCAGAATGAGAACCTCCAGGAGAGCACATGGGAGAGGGAGGCTCAGATGCATGCTCAGTACCCTCATTAGATCCCTTAGTTTATGTTGTAGCTTTACGGGGACACAAAGCCCTGAGGTGGGAGTGATGTAAAGACCCAGAAATTTCAAGGAATTTTTTTTAAAAGACTTTGGAATTTTACAAGTCTCTAGCTTCTGAAGGCACTTGATTCCGAGGCCCGGTGTGCCCAGAATCAATTTCCTAAGTTTAGCTTGTGTGCGTTCAGAAAATGAGCGAGCAGATTTTTCTACCTTTTGAACCAGTGCTCAAAATTAAAATCCAAGGGCATCGATGAACTCGTAGTTCCAATAATTGATTAATGGGACATTTACCGTAGTTTCATTCGCAATGGAGGAGAAGATAATATTGGGGTTTTATTTTAGAAGTAAATAAAAAATTGATGGAACAATTTTTTATTCTATAAGGTGGATTTTGTCACCCATGGGTAGTTAAGGGTGGGTTCCACAACCACTTATCTACCCAAGTGTGGATGATAGAAATATGGGGGCCCACACGAGCCCCACCATTTAATTTCCACCAATCCCGTTTACAACCCCTCATTAAATTGGCAATCCCCCCATTTAATTTCCAACACGTTTAATAAATGAGAACCTTCCCTCTCCCTTATTTAATTAATTGTCATCACGTTTTATTAAATATGGTGATTAAATTCTGTTAGATTCTTTACATGTGTAATTTTATAATAGTTAGAGCCTATTGTCTAATTTTGGGGAGATCTTCGTTGTGTGAAAGGAAGATCGGGGGAGAGCTCTTGGGTTTTTGGAAGAACGCTAACTTCTGACGAAGAATGATGTCCCCTCCGATGAAGAACTCTACTTATGTGAATAATGACGACGCGCCACCCCTCCTATTCTCTACGACAATAGAGAATACGTCGCTTCCTCCTCGGTGCACTCTGATGTCGCCTACGATTCCTTTCCTCGTGACGTCGTCTACTACGGCACCATTTATCCCGATGCCGACGTCCAACATCAAAATTTGAGGTAGGGGAATTTGTATATATTTCATAATGTGATTCTATACCCTCATCATGGCATGAAAATTGTTTGGTGATGTTTAGAACCACTATTGTGGCGGGCGTGGACTAACAAACAAGTCCGAACCCACCGCTACTTTGTTCTTGATGTGCAGAATAATCGACGACGACGAAGCAGAACCGAAATGGTGATTGGAGGCATTCGCCGTGATGTACGGGTCCCAAGACGACCGCATGAAAAGACATGAGGAAAAATCGGACCACTGGAGTGACTATGGGGGCCCGCGGAAGCCCCCGACGGTGCGGGTCACCGGCGGGTGGAGGCGGCGGCCGACACCGGTCGGCCGCCCGGAGGGGGCGGCGCGCTGCCAGTAGAAGCCCGTCGTGGCTGAAGCCATGGAGGCAAGGGCCGGATCCCGCGGCCATGCAAGATCCAGGGTAACTACGATGCCATCCATGCGCCACATCTGTGGAAAGCGGGGGCCGTGCTCCCCCGCTCAGCTCGCTGGCCAAGGCAGCGTGCCCCCCCCCCCGGACGGGCCAGGGTGGGTCTTGCGGAGTAGGCCGGGACGCGCCCCGCCAAGCCGGACCGTGCCTAGCCAGGCCTGGCCACGCCCTGCAGGACCGAACCCAGAACCTGGTTGAGTCGACCCATTTCGGGTCGACCCAGGGGGTTTGGGTCGGGTCAGGCCGGGCTCAGACCCCCTACTTCGGACTGTTTTCCGTATGTTGTGCATAACTTGAGCTATATACCTCTGATCAGTGCACTGTCAACTACGTAGGAATCCTTGGACCAAAGCGGTCGTTTCGGTATATTACAATCGAGGTTACAACAATGTTTTTGTATGGCCGTGTTGGTTTGAACCCGAAACCATCCAGACCCTTGGAGCAGAAACAATTATATCTTAATGACCGGACATCTGTTTGAGGTGCTATCAAATGAGTTAAAATACTTTTGTTTGGGTGGTAATTTTGGCTTACTCCAAATGAGGTTTGGATGCAGTTGGAGTATGGTCGGGTTGGTTTTAGATTAAAAACCAACCATGCCCTTGGGACCGAAAAGCCAATAACTCACAGACCGGGCGTTCGATTGACGCGCCATCTGTCGCATTGTGTTTCTTTTGAAGAGACAGAACATTGGGATACATAAACTCTGGGCTTTCTGATAGTTGATGTATCGACTCTCTTTCTCAAGAAGCGGACCCTCCTTAAATCGAGCATGTTGTGTGCGTGAACCCTAGAGCTGGCTGTGACTGCAACGATGACCACTGCACTTGGATCCTCTGTGTCTTCGGTAGCGAGGACGACTGTAGTTGGATCCTTCATGAGTTCAGTAGCAACTAAGACCGTACTGGGATTCCTTGTGGGTTCGACGATGATGACTACTGTTCTAGTATCCTAGGTGGGTCCGGCAGTATTTGACATATGTACTTGTATCCTGAGTGGGTCCAGCAGAGTAGCTGGTATTGTATCCTATGTGGGTCCGACAGCTTAACTGGTCTTGTATCCTATCTGGGTCCAATAGAATAGATGAATTAGTGGCTACATCTAATAATCTCTATTGCCTGATGAAATATATACCTGTGTGAGTTGAGTCTTGATCTCAATCATTATCAACGATGTGATTGTCTTGCTTTCCTGTGTGGACTGGGTTGTGTTTTCCTGTGTGGACTGGATTGTGCTTGGGCTCGAGAGTTAGAGGCGAACTTTAACTGATGACTTAGGTATATGTATGGGCATATACCTTTGTAGAGTTTTCTAATACTTCGTGATTGTATCTTTCCTTTTTTTTGTCCTTCGTAGATTCTGAGAGACCTTCAGGGGTCTCGGGGTCCCTTCTGAGTATCGTATACTCACCCCTGCATGAGCTATGCCTACACTACGCTATGTTGGATTTAGATGACGGACATCACTGATCGAGATGGAGGCTTATGGAGATGGACGGTACTCGGAGGTGGACCACTTGGTGGGACGTACAAGGAGCGGACAGCCGGACCCGAGGAGGTGAGGAGACTATCTGTACCCACCCTTCAGGTGGGATTTCCGGAGGACAACTCGGTGTTTCTATTTTACTTACTGCTTTTGTACTTTCCTTTTAGTTGTACTATACTTTTAGTTGGGTTTGTATTCTGGCCCATTTACATTTTAGCACATACCATGTACCCAGTTTTACTTAGTGCATACTTCACATGTGTACTCTGTTGTGTTTCTTTACTTTATAAAAGGCAATGTCTTCCCCTTTTTCAGGATTTATGCATTTGGTGCTTGTCGCCAGCCCCTGGCCTATGGAAGGCTGGAATGGGGTAGTCACGACATGGGCTCCGAGGATGGGTCGTGACACACAATGTCCATTTCCACATCATTACAATTCCACTCGGGAATGGGTAACTACTGTAGAAGGCCTGATCTGCCTTCACCTACTGATATTTGGAACATCTCATGAAATAACCAGAAACGTAACTCTTTATACTTGGCCGCCAATACTAATGGTGTAGTTTACAATATATCTTGGTGACACCAGGATGAACTGGCCAAACTGAGGAATGAAATTCTAGCATCTACTCCTTGCGTAAGTGCGATGGAACCCATACACAACCATGAAAAAGCAATATCTCATCCTTTGCTCTGATCCATCTAGGAATGGGGTCCTCTCCTGACACGCTCCCCCACATGAATAGGCCTTTAGAATATGATATCTTCCTCATTCACACTCCATCAAAAATTGTATAGTTAACAACTATAGAAGAATGAAATGATGGCCCATGTTTGTCAGGAACCTCCAAATGAATCTCAGAGAATAGGGACATAACCTGCCAATCACTACTGGCCTCCTAAACTACCTGTATCTGAGTCCTCATGCTCAGCATATCAGTTACAACATTACCTTTCCCATGCTAATAGGCATGTTCAAATTCAACGGACTGATGTTACTCAACCCAACATCATTGTTTCAAATTTAGATCACACTAAGTGAAGATATACTTGATACTTATGTGGTCGGTGAAAACAATAAAATGATCTCACATAAGGTAGTGTCTCCAACATCGTAAATCATGAACCACTGCAACAAACTCGAGAACATGTGTCGGGTAGTTCCTCTCATGTGGCCTCAACTACCGAGACACGTACGCAACGACTCCTTTTCCCCAACATAACCATTTCTCGTAGACCAATACCTGATGCATCACAATAAACATAATAGCCCTTTCCTGGATCTGGGAATACTAGTGTTAGTGCTAATGTAAACCTCCCATTCAACTCAAGAATGGATGATTTTCATGAATCTGACAACAATTAATTTACACCCTTCTCACTCTGACCTTTCAGGGGTGATGCTAAGTGAGAAATGTCTTGTATGAATCGTCTTTAGTTTCTAGCCAGCCATAGAAAACATCGTACCTCAAAGAAGTTCATCTTCTGTTCCTTAGAAACTACAGCTCTCACTATCTCTGGGTCTACCGATATTGTTTTATGTGAGATAAAATGATTCAAGAAGTGAATATGATCCATCCAAAAGTGGAATTCCTGAAACATAGCATATAACTAAAGCTCTCTCAATGTACTCAGAATGACCTCAATATTTTTGGTATGGTCATGTCAAGTGTGTGAGTATACAAATATATAATCCATAAAGAGTACCACGATGAAATCCTAGTACAGATGGAACACTTGGTTCATCTGTGCCATGAACACTATAGGCGCATTTGTGAGACCAAATGGCATAACCACTTACTCGTATTGACCATACATGCTCTGGAAGGCTGTAATAGGTATATCATATGGTCTAATGCGAAAATAATGGTAATCGGACCTCAATAAAATATTCTAAAACACACGGGCTCCTCGAAGCTGATCAAATATATCATCAATACCCGGAATGGAATATCGGATCTTGACCGTCAACTAGTTCAACTTCCGATAATCCATACAATGACGGAGGGTATTGTCTACCTTAATTTAAATAATAACAGGTGAACCCCCAGGAGAATTACTGGGTTGGATTAATCCCTTTTCCTAGAACTCTTTCCACTTCTTTTTGAGCTCCTCGATCAATGATGTAGCCATCCAATAAAGAGGAATGGACATCAGTGCCACTCTTGGAATATGTTCAATAGAAAACTCTACCTCTAGATCTAGAGGAAAACATGAAAAGTCCTCTAGGAAGACATCCCTAAAACGATCCCCACTATAGGAATGTACATATTTTAACTCCCCTGGTCATCCATATATAGAGTACCAATAAAGGCTATAACTCCTCTCAACCCATGATGCTCGGGTCCTACTCTACTCGCCTGAACATCATTTTATCCCTTATAAAGAAACAATCCTCCCTCTGGGGATGCGAAGCTCACCCTATGATGATATAATTCGACGACAGGCCAGAAATTAAATTACCAGCCCATTCAAAGAATAACATCATAACCTATCATCTGTAAGACATAGAGGTCCCAAAAGAACTGACACCCACCAACCTCTAGATGGCACACCTTGAACAGTCGTAAAGGTTATGTTCTAGTCCCCAATAGATTTTCTAGCCTCAAGATATCAATAGAAGAAAATATAAAGAGCCTAAATCTACCCACAATAGTAATAGTTATAATGATATGGGATGACCCTATATCGAAAAGTGGAGAAGCTAAAACTGATGAAACTATAATTATACCTCAAACATTAGAGGGTTCGAGATCCTTGTCCTACTACTCCTGCTCCACTAAAAATGTATGGCTTATATCTTGACTATATGACCATGCCCGACAAATCTAAGATGTTCCACCCTAATTTTTCTGAAATCCTAGTGACTGACTACCATGGACGCGACTTCTTCCTTGGACTGAACGGTCGGAAGAATTCCAGTTCATAGACTGGTGAGAAACTGGTGCTGCTGCTCCCGAACGTGGAGTTATAGAGGAACCCCAGTCACCATCTATTGGTGAGAGGATCTGACATATGCACTGATGATGGCCCATTTTCGTGCAATATCAGCACTCCATTGGATCACTCAGGCACTGTGGCATCATATGCCCATCCTATCTCCACTAGTAGCATACCACTTGGCTACCTGAAGGTACATCCCACCTACTCAGATCTCCATGTGTATTCTCCATATGGATCTTCCTACTATCATACAAAGAAGCATTAACTCTAGATGTTGAACCTCCCTATCCCACAGCTCAATAATCCCTTAGGTTACGCTCTATGATCAGTGCCCGATTTACGATAGAAGATATTGAAGTCAACCTGAAGTCGTTCACCCGAGCTCAAATATCCTCCCTGAGACCATCCTCAATCTTCCTTGCTATGAACAACTCATCTCCCCCTATAAAGGGTGTAATGTTATTCAACTCTATAAAGTGAGAAGAATATTCCATGACTGAAAGAGTACCCTGCGCTAAACTCATGAAATTTAAGGCTCGATTGGAACTCAAGGTCACCAGGTAGATGTAATCGTAGAAGGTACACTGAAACTCTTATCAAACCATATTCTTCTAGCATTCCGCCTGTGAGATCACATCCCATCATCTCTTAGCAAAGTCTTGAAATATATTCCTATAGAGCATGACCATCCTCTCTAGAGGAGTTTCTAGATGCTCGAATATCATCAGCATGGATTATATCCTTGACACTGTTGCCTCGGGTCCTACATCCGCTGAGAAAATGGGAGGATGATGCTACTGAAAGACCTCCTTCAATAATTCCATCAATGGTGTTGGAGGCGGTGCTTCCTGGGAGGTCTTCATCAACCTCATAAATCACTCTCTAAAATGTGCATCGACACCTATATCAGTTATAATTACTGGTGCCATGACGAGCATGACTGGAGGATCTTCTGGTAGTCCCTGATCAGCCATGTCCGGTGTCTGATCACTACCTTGTAACTGGCATAAAACCAGAGGACATCTCAGAGGCATGACCTGCAAGATCATGTGCACACCTAAGATCATGATTATCAAGGACTAATAACTAAATGTTTAAGAAAGTAACATGATAAATAAATCATTAACATTTTTCTAAACATGGATACATGATGTGTATAATGACTATACAACATGTTACCTTAATACTTCACATGGGCTTGTACTTCTTCCATCCCAGGTCACATAACACCCCATGAACACAACGTGTTTCCATAACACCCATCGTGTACTTGAATCATCTTCCCCTACATGAGTTATCTTACATTACTAAGCCAGATGGTTCTCCTAGAACATGTCTACACGGCGTGTAGGTTCCAGACACAGTGTGTACTAGAAAAACTTCACCGACCCATATTGTTAGTCACACAGATGGTTACACGGCTCACTCTACATGGTGTGTTCTGGATAGGCATGACATGTCCATGATGGATTTCACCGAACCATGTTGTTAGTTACATGGCCGAAAACTGGGGTTACACTAAAAATCATGTTCAATCCTGAAACAACATGTATAATTTATGTTCGTATCCATCTATGTCATTAGTCATACTGCTAGATACATATTATACACAACATGGTGTCTACAATCGGTTCATGGAGTGTTCCCCCAATGATATCCCAACCTCGTATCTCTACCCACAATGTCAGTGACACAGTTAGAGAATGCACGGTGTGTATATATGGTACATGGCGTGTACTTAAGAAAAATTGTTCCTTCCTGAATAATAGGACACATGGCATGTACTCATCATTACACACCATGTGTTCTGGGTTTTTTTGGATAGTAAGCCTCAGAAACTACTCCATAGCCCCAGAGAAATGATAAAATGAGCATTTAAGTACAAAATTATGATTTGTGAGGGCCCATACCACCTGAAAGTCCAAGCAAGACATCTTCGACATGTTATATACAAGCAATAAAAGTCTATGATCCACCAAATTATGATCAATGAGGGCCCATAATAGCTCAAGAACCAATGTTTGGCATTCATTTAAACAAAACCTTACACAGTTCAATACCTTATCAAAAACATGTTTTCAATCAAGGAATCTATCACAACTTCATGCATATCTAGCACATTATTTATCACAAAAACATGAAATCACTAATACTCCCTAAATGGCATAGCAAGAATGCATGACATGAGATATCTATAAAGTGCCTATATTATGAATGAGATGGAATAACCTCATCTCATCAGGTTGAAGTGAAAATAAAACATTAATAATATCAAAAATAATACTAAATGATGAAAAAAATAAACTATAAAATTGCACAACCAGAAAAAATGAAATAACGTGGTAAATTGGATATTCCTTGTACACGGGTTATCTAATCTCAAGAAAAGATTATTAACAAGAACCTATCCCATCATATCCCTCTCTATAGGCTCCAAATAGTAATTCAAAATGGAAAGAATCCATTAATACAACTTTGTATCGTCCCGGTTCTGGAGACCGCCCAGAGGCACCCCGTAACCGGTTGGTCACATGGCCTCAACTGCATTTCCCCGAATGTTATAGGCTGTCGACAAGTATTAAGGGCCTTCAGTGTGATTATGGGGAAATTATTACCTCATTGACAGAGTAACACATCAGAAGTAAAACATATAACAATAGCGGAATAAGTAATAATATCTTAAAGAAGTAAATAATAGAAGACTTGTAGTAATAAACTAGTGCAGACATGTATATAAATGGTGCATGATACATATGTCTAAGAAAGCAGCCAAACAAATCACAATGATGGAATATAGTACAAAACGAAAGTAAAAAAAGAAAATAGACCATATGTAGTAGCATCATAGCCCTTATTTTGTTCCCATGCATCACAGTGCCACAACAACCAAGTACATGAATTAAAAGGGTGCTTCTCAATATCTATACCTACAACAATATAATCTTTTTGGGCCCAAAAATTGACCCAAACTGGTTGCGAGACTAATCCCATTAGGAAACCAATAAAAGATATGTTCCTAATGGTTACTGAATATGTAAGGAACGAAATAAAAAAATAAGCAGTAAATATGGAAGTTCTCAGTAGTAATCAATATTTCAGTTCAATTTTATTCAAATCCAAATATCAAGTAAGCAGCTAAATAACAAGAAGGTAACCCTATGGGAATCACTCAAAACCTAACCTCTTTGGATCAACCAAACAAACACAAACAACCCTCTGGGTTGTCCTCACAGTCTAACCCATCTTGTTCAAAATATAAGAGAAGATATAACAATGAATCTCTAAGGAAGCACTCACCGTCAATTCCCTGTATAATCATTTTTCATCAAAGACTGTATGAGGAAGCACTCACTATCAGTTGCCTATATTTTCTTTTAATATTAACCTACAGGAACTCTGGGTAAGCACTCAATGTCAATTCCTCCTCTCGCCCTGTAACATAACTATATACACAATGAGAGAGCACTCAACGTCAATCCCCCCTATGGTCTCACAGTGTGATAATTATAAAATATGATCTGGGAAATCCCTCAAAATCAATTTCCCCAATGGTCTCACTACACCAGGTTCCCTCAGCCCCGTGTAAAGAAATCATGCACAAACGGTAATCAACAGCCAAAGAAAACCTCAAGAACTACTTGACTAAACAAACTGAGTCATATCATATCATGTCAAATAATAATCACTCCACCCTAAAAATAATAGGCATGGAATGAAAGGTAGCAGCCTAACAGGCAATTCTAGACCAAATGGTCAAAACAAGAAAACATGGGAAATACATTCATGTCATGGCAAGGATAACCTTATTGTCAACAATTATCCCCTATCCAATTAATCTAGACATAGAAAACAATTAAAAAATGGCTAAAACACTAAACACAGAATACACCGAACATGATTACTAGTAACTTTTTTTGCATATAACTCATTGAATAACAACGGAAAGGCACAAACAACTATCCTCGGAATTGTGAGATCGATATAAATGAACCTCATGTCGTGAATCTCCCTAGATTGTCATTGATCGAAAAAAACACCCAAAATGGTCAACCAATGATAACTAGTGATAGAAGATAAATCATGAGATTGTGTTCAAGAATAAGAGAAAACACTCTGATGTGATTCCAATACAATCGTCGGAGGTCGAATTAGTGAACGAATGATGAGTCAGGGGCTCAAAGAAGATCTACGGCGGTACGGATGCTCAAGGACTAGACAGATGAATGAAAAGTTTGTTCTATCCATTAGATGCCATCTTGGTCCATTTAATGAAAAAAAAATAAAGTACAGCACGTTACTTTAGAAGTACACTGCATGTACTTGTCCTTATAGGGCCCCACTTTAGGTGACCTCCAGGTCACCACACACGGCTGTGTGCTCGGCCGTTACATGGCCAGGACACTTCTAAGTGCAGAAATTGTGTACACGATGTGTACATATAAGTACACAACATGTACTCCTAAAATTTCAAGAAACTCCACTTTTTCTAAAAAACAACCCGAAAAAAAATTGTAGCTGAAAAGAAGATATGGGTTCGTACACATTGGATTCTAGATTCATTGCTAAAACATGTTATGTAATTTTGTTAATATTAAATGAATCTGAATAATTACACAGCACGTTACACATTCGAGGACCTTATAGGGTCTTAGATTTGAAAATTATATAAAACTATTAAATTTCATCAAATATGTACAAAATTAAAACTAATGAATCAAAATAATCGTCAGTGTGCTACCTCAACATAACAAAATACACGACTGATAATTCTGCTACACCTATAAAAATGAATTAAAAATGTTCGGTCGGAATTTAAAATTCCCAGTAAGGGGTATTAATACATTTAAAATATTATTTTTAAAAAATAATTAAAATAAATATTCATACTAAAAATTATATTTTCATTAGGTTATATTTCTAAATAAAAAAATTTAGAAAGCTGGTATTATCTCAAAAAAATTATAATTTATAATATCATTGGAAATTCTCCATTTAAAAAATTAATTTTTTCGTTCATTTATGATATGTGGAATACCATAATAAAAACAAAAAAGTGGCTAGCTATAAATAATATCAAACAATGTTTCCATAAGATAAATGTGTTCAATCCCTATAATGTCACATAACATACTAGTTCTAAATTTTACAAAAAACATTCAATTTACATTCCTTTATCAATCCTATCACATAATATTTTAAAAATAAATAAACAATATTATTTTCATTAAAAGATAATCACAATTATTATCTCATGTCATCAGAATATTCTTAAGTATTTCTAAAAATGAGAATAATTATATGCCTGATAAAACAATATTTATTTGAAACTCATAAATAAAATGGAGTATAAAATTAATACAAAATTGATCTAAAAACGCATGGAATGTCAATTATAATTTAGATTATAGACATACCTAATTATTTATGAATTTACAATGAGTGTAGATGTAGTTATCACCTGAAATAATATCTTTATATAGTTTTCCACATAAAATAATAATAATTTACATTTATGAAAAAAAATTATACATAATATATAAACCCTCAAATGATCTATTAAGAAAAAATATAAACATTATATTTATATTTGGCTATAACTGATTAATATGTACACACACATGTATATATACATATATAGATACATATATATCATTATGAATTGTATAGGGAATGATGATTTGAGAACTTATTTAACCACTTTGATAAAAAAACAACCCCCTTATAATGTATAATTTTAGATATAACATTGAAAAAATTCCTTTTCGCTCATTTATATTCTAATGAAGAGATAGTTATGAATACATATACATATATGTATGTATATCTATGTAAGAAAATGATAATATCATTGCATTAAAATTAAATCCATAGAATCTAAAGGCTTTAGAAATAATCATTTATATCAAACCCCTTATCATATATTTTTTTGAAAATAGATATCCATATATATATATACATATATAAACACACATATATATAATATATACACGCAAACATATATATAATATATATTCACATATATATGTAATATATATAATGATATATATGTAATATATATAATGATATATATGTAATATATATACATATGAATATGTAATTTTTTTGTGACATGAAGATAATTTGACCAAAAAAATAAACCCTTTAAACCGATAGTTTTTATAAATAATTTTTTTAAAAAGACTTATATAATTTACACTAAAATGGATAGTTATATATGTGTATATATTCATACATATACAAATATATATTTTTCTCTTGTGAAAAAATAGTAATTTGAATACTAAAAATAATCACATACTATTTCTTTGATCAAACAAGAGATTGAGTCATCGAGAAGTCAAGAAGAACAAAAATGGGGACTTGGGAGGATGAGGATCTGGTATTTTAGGGTTTATATAAAAATTTTATATATCCATGTGAAATATACAAGGATATTGAAGGGAATAAAAAATTGTCCCATGTTAGATGAAAAAATGATAATTAAAAGGGAATATAATGAATTTTAATAATTACATATAAATTCTTGTTAAAATCAAAACATGTAGAGGAATTTCGATTTTGAATCACTGTTTTGGTTTTAATATAACCTAAACATATTTCTATTGTGGAAACAAAGTGATCATAGGACCCCATATGGAGAAGCATTTATAATAATGGTTCGAAGCCTACTGGTGTATAGGTTTGAGGAAGAAGAATAGTGGAGGTGGAGAGAATCTTCTGTGGTTTGAAGGGTCAATATCATCTAAGTCTAATCATATTGATGGGAGAAAACTAGTGTGAGTGAGGGGGTGAAGTTGAATGATATTTAGAGGGGACGGTCTATATTGTACATGGGGATATCATTAAGCTAATAGAACAACCCTAACATTTTCAAAGGAAGCATGATCTGATGAAATGGAGGGGAACGACCGAGATTATATCAGTCTGAAATGATTATATTTGTTTAGATATTGTGTTTAAAAACACATACCACATCAACAGTGTTTGGGTTTTGTGAATGGATATTAAGGATGGATGTGGGTTTCATTATCTAGAATCATCAAACACACACATGGATCGTTATACTTGGGATCAGTTCCTGACCATGGCCCAACCTATAGATGTAGTCGGTACTTGGGCCATCTATACGTGGCTCAAAAATCACCCTATACACGGGATGGCATACATTGATCGAGCGGGCTTTCACTTTGTTGTTCCACTAGAGGACCATGGGGGCTTGACCATGGTGGCTTTTCTGGTTATGTTGTTGACATATTATAGTTTTTTATTTAGAAAAATATTAAAACCATAAAATATATATACTTATAAATATATTTTAAATACCTTTTTTATTTTAAATTAGTTTTTAATTCAAATAAAATTATTTTTATTAAATTATATGGTTACGATATCAAATTGAAACATTCATTCAATCATATTTATTATTAAAAAATATTATTATAAACTGAAAAATAATTTTTGAATTTTCCAATGGTAAAACAACAACTGTCACTGAAAATTTCTAATGGATATATATATATAACGATCCTATAAAAAGTTGTATAAATTCCCATATATGTGAGTATTTCAATGACCAAATAAAAAATTCCACATCTCATCTATTTCATCAAAATGGTGTATAACATTTCTATTGTTCTTATCATTGGATTTATATTTCTTTCCATAAATTGTTTAATTATGAAAAAATCTGAGGATTTATGCTACACATTTGCTCATATAATATTACTTGGTGGGGTTATGGTTACTCTATTGGGCCTTGTCATGAGTTTTCTAGAGTAGTTTTGGTCTTCGAGACTTTTTATAATGTAATGTATCGGTGTTTTATTAAATTATATTTTTCTTGTATGTTAATATTTATTTAATTCATAAGAATTATATATATTTAATTTTATTTAATAATAATAATACGTAAAAATCTCAGTGATATTAATTAAATTGTCACATCATGCATTTAGGTCATTTCAAATACCACTGTTGATGATCCCTACCTTGATTATGGTTTGATCATTGGTGATGAACACATCTTCTAATGATGAAGATGGTCTTATGCATCTTCTGCATGCCGATCAGCTCGATCTAATCACTTGTCATCATATGGTCTCAGTCCTCTAATGAATAGACCTCTCCACATCCTCTTTGATATAGTAAGAGTTATATATCCAACCCTGGAAATATTTTCATTAGATTCTAATTTTTTAGGGTATGATTAAGTCATTTATCATTACAAAAAAAAATTATTTATTTATTTTAATTGAACATATGCTCCAATGATGGGATCATCCAAACATCATGAAATGAATAACAATATGTTGCGCTTATAGTAAAAAACATTTTGAACTCAACCATGTTCTTGGATTTACCAGGAGAGTATCCATTATTTAGTCATTTGGGTTAGGTGTAATTAATTAATTAATTAAATTAAATTAAATTATCCAGTGCACCCGCTAATGGTTGTCAATCCAAACATCTCACACTGACCAATATTTGGTCATTCCTAGGGTAAAATGTAAATTTTCGATTCAACTATTGTATCATATTTCCAATCAAAGAATATATTTCTGAGATATTAAACTTTTGTAGAGACACTTCTTTTGCATAGAAAAATATATTTAATATTTTCAAGAAATTTATTTCAGGCTCATCGAGCCTTGGAATTGTGTGTCCTCTCTGCACATATCTATGAAACTATTATTAAGAATACTCCAAAGGGATAAATGGTAAAACTAGATTATCTATAGTAACTATCACAAAATAATATTTTAATACTATACTATGGTTTGTTTTAAAATTGTGTTTCCTGTAATGAAAACTATATAATAAATAAATTTATTTAAATAGAAATATATTATAAAATATTGAGGTATCATAATATTGATCTTTTGTTCTTATATGATGGAGAATTATATATCATTTTTGTGTGTGATCATAAAATAAATGATATCTTATATACATATGTTTTTCCCTGACCTATGTGCTAGGTTTTTAGATAAAGAAACAATATGTGTGCTCTCACTTAGAAAAAATTCAGTCTCAAAAATAGAGATGAGTTATAATAATAAATGGTGTCCCAATAAAAAAGGTACATGAGTCTATAATAGGGTTAGTGATCAATATTTAAAAATAAATGAAATTTTTTCCCTATTTGGTATTTAGTTTATGGGTAGTTATGAACCTCTGAAAAACTCATTGATCAGAGTAAGTAAATATAGTGAAACTTAATCAATTGGTAAAACAAATTTACTATTATTTGTAAAAAACATGTAATAAATCATCTAGTCACATAAAAAATAAAATGAAACACAGAGTACTGGTAAAAAAATAAATCAGTCTTTTAAATGAAATTATTAAAAGATAACACACTCCAATCATGGAAGACATTTCTTTAAATCAAATCAATAAGGTTGTATTTGAATTGAATCATGGTATCCCCTTCAATGCACTGGAGTTCTTGATAAAAACATTATATACACAATGCTTAAAACATGAATGAATTCTCTAGCACCACAATCTGATATAAATTCTATGACTAGAAATATCATGGATTTCATTATCGAAACATCTTTTTCATAGATTTAGAATCCCCCCGATCAACACGATTTTAAAAATCATCCTTCCACACTTTGTACGCTCCTCACGAAAATGTATATATAATTGATAATTATAATAAGACAACATTGAAAATATATAAGATACCTTAAAAATATATTCTCTATGTAGAAACACATAGATAGAAAAACTACTACAATCGCTATCACACATTGCAACATGACACTATACGATTCGAAACAAAAATCATATATGTTAGAGGAAGTCTATATCACAATTTCATTATAGCCCATAATATAGAAGGAATACTTAATAGATTCACCTCCAATGGCCATATTCTATAAACCTCTTGTTCCATTTCAATGACATCTGATGTTGAAAAACTCCATTTTTTGAAATATTCAATGAAACTCACCATCTAAGGAGTGTATAAAATTTTTATTCTACAATAGTCCATAATCTAGTAAAATTAATCTAACCTTAAATCTCATAACACCATATTTTCATTCATTATATATCACACTTAATTTCATATCATTTATGTTCATTAGGTTTCCAGCCTACACAAAAAAACTAACATAATATTCATGTTAAATAATTATCCAGTGTAATGTGCATAAGGATTTTCAAAACAAAAAGAATGAAATGGAATAATTGAATCAAAAAATGAAACATCAAAATTTTTACATACCATGGAAATCCATTTTTTATTTTACACGAAACTGTAATATCATTTTTATTTAAATAAAATGTTAAACTATTTGATATTTCAGTTCAATGGTTGCGTTTTTTTGTGGTGGAAAAAAATTTACGGATATTTTATGGTTTTTTTATTTCTAATTTCAATTAAAAAGGGAATATTATTGATTTTTCATTGAGTTTATTTAGTTTTGGAATGAATTGATTTCTAATTCCATGATAGTGGTGTAGTGGTGAGACAATCTAGTTTTTTTCCCAGTTTATATCAAGGTTGTGTAGTTTCTGTCAATTTTTCATTGAATATTTGATTCAATGTACCCATTGGTATTTTATTCATTTAGAAAATTGTATTCATGACACTAGAAAAATAATAATATCACTAGTCTTTCTGAGATATTTACTATGAATACCAACAACTAGTGTCCTTTCTCTAACATATTATAACCATTAGTGAATATAATTCTAATCCTAATTTTCATTAAGGAATATATTTTGGATTATGCATAATTTTTGTTAGTAATATAAAGTTTAGTGGAGTATGTGCTGCGAAATCCCATTAATGTTGATATTTTAGGTTGAAATGGTAGTGTTTCATTTAGACAGGGGATTATTTAAGTTCCACAATCAGTGTCCACTATTAAAATTTCACTAAATTTTTTGTGATATTTCAATTAAAGTATATTTTACTGAGAGTTGAAATGATCCGTAAACCGCCTTAATGTTTCAAAAATAAGTTCACCAAAAGTTTCATTACTACAATCACAATTAGTTTGAATGAAATTTTTAATATTTTTACCAAAATATTCAATTATAATTTTTTAAAAAATATTCATGTGAAAAAATTAATATAACCAAAACATTCCATGAATATTTTTATGAAACAGAAGTCTAGAGGATAGTTGGAACTATTATAATGTTAAAATAAATATGTTTTGATGTAGAAGGTGATAGAAAATAGTTTTATAAAGAACATATAAATAATTTAAATGAATGAGAATGAATTGGATAACATTTCATATGTGACATATATGGGGTATGATATTGTCTTTTTCAATTTTTGTAAATTTTCAAAGTATTTGAGTGTTGTAAATACATCCAAAGGAATGTTTATTGGTCCTAAAAATTCTATAATTGTAGTAATAGTGTCTAAATTCCCAAAAAAATATTACAGGGGGTATATTAAAAAAAAGTTAGAATTAGACGTTAAAATTTAAATTAATTGGATAAAAATAAAAAGAAATTATGAAATGATGCTGGTATTTTTTAATTTTATGTGTTGTGTAATTTCTAATTGTTATCTTAATCCATATATCTAAAATAGTAAATTATATTTCATTTAATTTTGGGATATTGAGGTCAATCAAAATAGGATTCATTTATTGCAAATATAAAATTATATTTTGATTTAATTTTTAGTAGTAGCTTCACTCCTCTATATAATTTCTTCAAATGTTTATTATTTTTTCACTATTTTGACAAGGATCATAAGAAAATTTGAAACTTTAGTATTGGAGGCATACTACTATAGAATTAAAAGTTATTTCCGTGAAAACATTAGTTCACATTTGTTTGATTAAAATGTGATGCTTCTATAAACCATTAATATGTAGTTTTAATTATCATGTTTTTAGAAACCATTTCTTTGTTTCTACAATTGTTTAATATTATTCGTTGATTTATATATGTGAATTATTTTTTGATTTTATAATATAGAAATTTGTTTTTTTATTTTTTTATATATAGTTTGTATGAGTTCTACATATAGAATAGGAAGTTAGAGGAAATATTTGTTAGTCTTTAAGATCATATTTATTGAAAAATGCACAATTACACTAGTTGTTTAAACAAAATTATAGATTAAATATATTTTTTAATTCTACTAAAAAAACTCATTACAAACAAAAAACATAATTTAATTAGTTTTATACATTCATCTTATACACATGGAACATTATTTTTACCTATTTATATATATTTTTATAGCACTAAATCCAACATATACCTTATTCTTTTAAAAGTAGTTTCTGAATAACTGTTTGACGAGTTGAAAAGGAAGAAATTTGGTATATAAAATCAATTTTAATCAATATATCCCATGTTAATGTTCTTTTTATTTTACTTATCTGTTTTCATATTATCCATGTGGTAGAAAACTATTATTACACAATCATGGATTATGTCATATTATTGAGGTTTTTAATTCGTTGATAATGATTAAAAGATATATATTCTATATGTTATCAAGGCTTAATTAATTTGATTATTTCATCACTAATTTATTTTCTTAACTGTAATTTTATTCATAAAATCAAGTATCATTTTTTAGTCAATTTAAAAGTAGGCTTCCTGAAAAAACATAAAAATATACCATTATTAAGGAATAATATTGATACTTATCAATCCAACCACCACAAAACCAAAGGTGTTTGGAGTTATATTTTTTATGGTATTTTCATTATAAATTAGAAAATAAATGTTTTTATAGGGAGAAAAAATTTACTATTTAACAAGAGTGTAT
Organism: Viscum album; assembly: GCA_963277665.1. Lineage (NCBI taxonomy): Eukaryota > Viridiplantae > Streptophyta > Magnoliopsida > Santalales > Viscaceae > Viscum > Viscum album. Next base: position 13,251 of record CAUJRU010000849.1, on the reverse strand, counting down.
ATTGGATGGGTTTCTTTATTTATAATTATATTAATTTGTCACTTTTAAATGAAATAAACCCCTAAAAAATGAATGATAATTTAAGATCCATTAAAAATACCATTTGTAACATTGGGAATATATAAAATAGTATACTCTCCATAGAAGAAACGGTAATGTATATGGAATTATCTTGGAATTTTTTGGTTGTATTCCCAATATGAATATTATTTTTTATTATTTGAGCATAAGAATGTAATAATAGATATCATTTAAAACAGGTGGGGTGTAGAAATTAAATTATATTTAGATAGTAGAATATATTTTACTATATGTTTGGTAAATAAAAATTCTTAGTCTTTTTTTCATTTTTTATTTGTTCATAAGGGAGAAATTTTCTTCTAATAAAAATCATGGCACCTTGTTTTTAGACACCAAAACTTATTTTATAAATAAGAGAGTAGTTAACTATAATAAATTATATAATATAAAAGGGACTTCCAAAAAGAGTGAATTGTAAAAAAAATATACCTATTAGGATCCAACATGAAAATATTTGGAATATGATTGTAGTTTGATTTATATAAATATATAATTTTCTTCACTAATTTGAATATGAAAACTGACTATAAATAAACTTTTTACATGATTTCCCTACATCATTGGGTATGTAGATGATTTATTTCTTCCCAGATTCTTCTTCAATTAAATCTAAATTTTAATTTAATTTTCTTCTTATTCTTAACCATATTTCATAAATTCATGTCAATTCACACATAATTTATTTTTATACCTTTATTCCACCTTTTTAATTAGTGATATCATCTCGAATGTCTTTGGTTTAGCCTTCTCAGGTGTGTTTCTATCTACTCAAGATGTTCATTATTCAACATATTCCACCTGAGGTATTTTTATTACATCATCTTTATGGATGACAGTTTCACATTATTATACATTTAAGGCCATAATATCCTTATTTATGATCCCTTCTTTCTTGGGATCATATGTCTATTATTTGTTCAAGACTATGGAGATTACTCTCTATTCATAGTGGGGTGTCATACAATTTTCTACCATCATTTCTTATATGTACTTTTCAATGGTGCTCATATTCTGGTTACCTTCTTTTTAAATAACCATTTTATTTTAGGGTTAATTATTCCAATCTATTTCGTATTATTTCCAGACAACAAATACTTTAGTTTTTTTTAATATTTTTTCTTTTCCCCCTCAACTTGTATTTAATAATTTTTAGTTTTATTTTCAAAATTTCGTTCTCAACACCATGGTTATGTAGTGTGTACATTCATCCTTAATACGAACTTGAACCATAATACCAGATTACATAGTGGATGTCATATAATCTCATTCTTTCTGGTCAACTTCATTATATTTGGCATCATTTTCTTCATCTTTTTTTAAATGTGTTTCTTAAGAGAATCATGAAAAGAATACAAGAATTGGAATACTTACCCCACTAGATTCATTTTTTGGACCCATTGGTTTCTTCATTTCATATACTTCCAAATATACCAAGATCCAATTTTTAATCTTTGTTAGATTTAGTGTCTTAGAAACAACTACATTATACATTCAATTACCATTATATTAAATGTTTTAAATATTAATATATATCTTTTCAAATGATTTTTGTTATTTTGTGTAACAGTATTATGATAATAAACATAGGGTATCTCTCATATTAAAAGGTGATAATAGTTCACTACAATGACGATAACTTTGAAATTTTATGATGATATTATTGAATACAAATAACATCATCTGACTGGACATTAATGATACAAGATATTAGTGGTAGGGGTCTCATTATACATTAATACTTCTTTCTTATGATGTTACCCCTAGGAAATCACCAATATAGAACATAATGAGATTAAAATCTCCCATAATAATTCTATATGTAATATGTGTCATTGGGTATAATTATCCATGAATGTGTGAGTTTGTTCGTATACATGATATTATTAATAATTAAAATCATGAATCATTTACTTTTGTGTATTGATGAAATCCATGATGATATATGCTCGTATTGAGGTAGGATATGATCGGTGAATCAAGATTGATATGACATTTGTGATTTAGTATGTAACAGGGATTTAACCCTTATAATTTAATTTATATTGATATATCTTTCCATTTTATTTAAATAAAACTATTTTATAAATATATAACACCTCATGTTTTTTGTACGTATTTTCCATTAAATAGAAGAAGTATCTATGATAGATTTTGAAACACAAAACAACTAACTAAATTGAAGAATACTTTATTAAAATAAAAAATGAACTATATTTAAATATATATAAATGAAACTAATTTACAAAATAATTGAGTTTTTTTAATTAAAATGGTTCAATTATACTTATCAAAATACCAATAATTCTTGAGAAACTATTTTGATTAATTCTGTTTTTTCTGAAAATACAATAAAATTTAGGAAATGAAATAAATAAAATTAATGGAGAAAATTCTCATAAATATTATTATAAAAAATTATGAACATATAATAAAAATTTAATACACTCTATGGAATTTTAACTTAATTATTCATGGATTAAAAAAAATATATTTTTTGAATCATTATTTTTATTTTATATTATATATATTTCATTTATAATATAAATTTATAAATTTATAAATTTTAGTTTTATAAAAGGATACATATATTTATATTTATCGTGTCAAAGTTATCATAGCTTAAAATTTTGATATTTTTCTAAAATTATTGATTTTTATGTGAATGTTGAAAAAATATTTTTTACAAAAATGGTAAATTTTAAGAAATAATTATGTTATAAGAATGGGTGGAAAATATATAAAACCTCATTCTTGAGAAAAAAATGTTAACAGTAAATTTATGAGTTTAAAATTCATATTTTTATATTAAAATTGATTTCTTCTCTTTTTGGATCCTATGTTATATTCTATTTTAATAAAAAATATTTTAGTCATTTAAATTTATTATGTATTCATAATGATTCATTTGTTATTATATTCCTTATAAACTCACATATTTATTACTTTTTATCCATAAAATAATAATTTTAATGTGAACTAACATGATACATGATTTTATTCCAAATTCATTTTATGGTTAAAATGAACTTTTTTAAAAAACAATTTTTCATTGCATTATGAATTCTTTATTGAAATTATTTTTTACTGAATATATAAGTTGAATATTGTAAATTGGTTTTCATATTTATAATTATCACATAAAAATTAGGTAAAATGTTTCCATTCATTTTTGGTCACAAAGATGAGTTACCATAGAAATATTTACTCCCCATGGTAATGGTTTAAAGGCTTAAAGGGTGGTTAAACTAAGGTATTAGGCAAAAAATGCCACAAAAATATGTCCGTATTTTTTTGGTTAAGTGAATAAGAGAAACCTTTCCTCCTATAATTGAAATTGTTATAATTTTTGTCACTATAAATTTATAATTACATGTCTGTATTTTAATGTTATATATATTTACAAGAGTTCCTCCCTTCTCTCTTGTAAATGGATCCACTCACCACTTAACTCATCCAAAAATCATGAGAACCATATATAAAACACTCACTAAAAAATTACTCAAAAAAAATATTTCAAACATCCTCGATGTTTTAGTAAACCTAAATTAATAGTCTAAGATTACATTAAGAGATATCCAAAAAATGATATTCCAGGATGAGTTAATAATCCTAAATGAGTTCTTTCATGGTTGATTTCTTGAACATTCTACAAATATTATATTTAAATACTAATATAATTTCATTAATATCTTTATTATACTTCTATGTATAAATTTTATGGAAAAAACATTACCTAACACCATTTCATCCATTGGAAAATGAAAATGATGTTCTCTTACATGCAGAATATCACCTCCAAGAGGGACATATTTCATTTTTCATTACCTTATTTCATGAATAGTTATAAAAATTTATTTAATTAAGAAGTATTATATTTATGAAATTATGAAGGGTACATATAGATAATATTTCTATTATATTAACAATATTATTAATAAATTGTAATCAATAAATTTAATAAACTAAAATGATCATCCCATGACACATTAGAAATAAAAAAAGTATTCCACTATATTTTATTTATATTCATAATATAAATATTCATAAAAATTATTTATAAATTTTAATGAAAAAATAATCATTAAGGTTTTTTAAAATTAATTTTATCATTATGAAATTATGTTTTCTAATTGATTCATTCATTATAACATTCTCTGATTTGGGTCGATTAAACCACCAAAGTAGATGATGTTAAAACATTTATGACATGAATGATTACAAAATGTTATGAATTTAGAAATACTATGTAATATTAATGAGTTTATTATTTTTTTATAAATTCCTTAGTGGTTATATAAATTTTTTCACTAATATAATTATTACTATTTAGAGAATTGAATTTTTTTAAAATGATATTTTTTATATTTCAATATAAATTATCACCATAACTTATATTATGTTTGCATCTGACTCTATAAAATATATATTAACATAATATAAATATTTATTTATTACACATTTATGTTAGATCTTATTTTAAGAAATATGAATCAAATATCAGTATTTTATTTTCTAAATTTAAATTTATAGAGGAATGTTTCATGTTGTTAATAATTATTTCTTCTATATGGAGTAATTACTACAACATAAATATTTTTTGAGGTATTATTTCATGCCATTCATTGGATTTACATAAACACATATTTTTATAACTTTTAATATATTTTTATTTTAATGTTACCAAATTCCAATGGGGTTATTATAAAATGTCTCTATTTATCGGGATTGTTTATGCCTCAATTTATATTGGGGGGGAATTTTTTTCCTCCCTCGAAACATATATATATTTTATTATAATATGGTTTTATTTATGTTTTTGAATTATTTTTTCTATTTTACATTTCTATGGTAGATAAAATAACTAAAATAATGTTTATAAAATAACCCAACATTATTTCTCATTTTTTGTTAGGAATCTTGCTCTTCCATATCAATATTATTTATTTTTCTTCAAGAAAATTATCTTATATAATTTAATTTTTTATTATGATTTAATTTTGTTAATTTATAGTTTCAATTCAATATTATAAATGGAATATTTTTAGAATTTTCCATATAAGTTATTTTTGACTTTTTTACAAAATTTTGAAAAGAATATATTTTTAATGTTTTCTTCATGAATGAATTTTCCTATCATAGTGAATTTTATTTAGTATATGGCTTATTTTCCATGTTTTTATGGTTTTAATATCTTATATATATTCTCATTATTCAGTGATTATTTTTATTTTTATGAAAATAAAATTATATTAATTTCTTAAATGTTTGGAAAAGGGATTTCATATCCCTTTTACATATTTTCACTTCATATTTTGTGTTGTAATTATTATTTATTTTCATGATTATAATACTAAAAATTAATTTATAAATAATGCTCTAAAATTACTATTATAATCCCATGAATATATTTTTGGTAGTGATATATTATTTTTTGTCAAGAATGTTATAAAAACATCGAGAGAAATCTTTTCTAATGATTTAGTTACATTTTCTTTTTAATTTTCTTAAGGACATTCCATTTAAAAAATTATAATTTCTTTGGAATTTATAGTATCATTCCATACCCTATTAATTTATGTTTTATACCTTATTTTTTATAGTGATTATTCTACTTTCACTCACTTCATTTTGATTGTGTTCTTAATCACTCTTCATCTCCTATTATGAAATTGTTTTCTCTCTCATATCCCTACTATTTATTATCATGACTGTATAGTATATAATTTCTAGTAGATCCTAGGTAAATTATACTCCATCTATTTGTGGTTTTTAATGTAGATCAATTTTTGGATCTCTTCCAGAATTTGGAATGTTCTATTGGGATAACAACATGAGTTCACATAAAAATTGTAAAGGGTATAAGTATGTAGGTAGTTAAAAGATGCGTTTTTTAGATGTTGTGATCTTTATTTCAAATAATAGTTTCTATGAATGTTCTATAAGTCCTCCCAATACTATATATTTTATATAGAAGGTGAATACAAGAGTTGTGGTTCATACTAATTTCGAACATGAAAATTAATCATGTAAGTGTTAATAGGGAACTTGATGGTCTATATTGAATAAGTTATCAGACCCATTCCATATAGAGATATCAATTATATATGATTTGAATCCTCAAAATGCAGGTGGAACTCTATAGGGATTCTCTATATTTGAATCACATCACCATGTAATTTCTCCCAAAATTTAATTGGATAGGAAGGATTTAAATTATTTCAATGAACATGAAGAAGATAAGGATTGACAAAGAGGAATATTCTGTTAAGGAAGATAAGAAAACAAAACTCATAATGATAATTCCTACCTCTCAAACCTAATGTCACAAAAATCAATTGGTAAAGGTTCATGACCTATGGAATATATATTTTAGCTTTGAAATTATATAATTTAAGTAAAAATGACTTCAGACCTGACGAATATGGAAACAAATTATTGAATTTAATTTTATCAGAACAAGATGATCAATTTTTCGAATCAACCAATAAATCTACCAAAAAACTTATTGGGGTAATATATGATTCATTAATGGAGAAGGATAATGAAAATTTTATTGGTATATTTGAAAGTCAATTCCATGATGATTTCTTCCTCCCAGATATTTATATAACATGAATGATAATTATACTAGATTTATTAAGGCCTTATATATATAAAATTAAGTGCATTTGTAAACAAATTATTAATTGTATTTGTATATGAATGGAAGGTTTAAGTGGATGGGGAAACCGAATGACTTTCACAAATCCATCCACATTTTTTCCACTCACTTATATTAGATCTTTCTATAAGTGGATGGTCTTTTTTCCATTGATGATGTGGATGAGCTCATGAAATTTATTTTCATTTCCTTAAAAGACCAATTTCATCTCCATAAAACCATTACTATTAAAACCTTTCTTTTTAATATTTTATATTCCTATGTCTAGTCTTCGATGATTGGTGCTGAAGTATTTCTATCTAGGTATATTTTTCCTTTATATCACTAAAAAAATATCATTTTACTTATTGTTATAGTATGGTTTTATCATTTTTATCTATCAAATGTATGAATGTTTATTTTTTATGTGTCTTATGTATTTTTATTGGTTCACACTAAACACCTAATTGTTCTTTATCATGATTAATGAAAAATTAATTTATTTTCATATATTGATTACACTATGCTGTTTGAATACTCTATAATAGATATATCAGATATTAGGTTGTTCATCGGGAAATATAGTCCCATTATTGACTCAAAAAATATTGATAAACTATATAGTCGTTACTTCCATTCAAGTGATTATTTATTTCAAAAGGAATATTGGTTTTTTATTCAGAAACAATGATAATTTGTTATCTTAATAATGATGATTACTAAATATAATGATATATTGCTCATTTATTATATAGTTTATTCCTTTCCTTATATATACTGAATTAATTAGAATTTTTTAATTGGTGTTTGGGGATAGTGTAATATACCACTTCGATTCATTTTTTTGGTCTCATGAGAAAAACTAAAAGAGTATTATTTGATTTATTCCTTCCCATATATTGATTTTTTTTGTTGAAGCCTTGATGATGTGGATTATTTTATTTATAAAGTTCTGGGATATGGATTTAATGGTAATGTTTCATCCAAAATTTTAATGTATTTCTAGTTTTAATCTTTATGTATCATTAAGAGTGAAACTAAAAAAAATCAAACGCTCATATGGGTTTTTTCAATATAATAAATTACACTAAGGATGGAAACTGGATATAGGAGTGGATCACAATAAGAATGGATATTCTTTATGTAAATATATTTTGGGAAAATTCCATGAATATACATTTAATGTGTGTAATTTTTTCATGATTTGAGAGGTAAGTTCATGACATGAATGGGGTTTTTAAAGATTTAAAGATAATGTGATATTATTTTCAATGAATCACCCTTACCAAAAGATATGAAATGAAACTATAATTCAAAATATGAATGTATATTAATCTATAAAATTAAATTATATGTTCACTCATTTCCTTTTCCACTCCCCTCCTTTCATACTAATCCAAATTCTAATCTCTCACTCATCAATTGAGTGTTACTCCCCTCCTTCCTTCCCCTCTCTCTGATTCCCAAACAATGGTTCAATTTATGGTTTCTAATATGATGAATTCTATATTATCCTATATCAACTATATTATCATATCGATTGAGAATAAAATTATATTCTCAATTACATGATCATATTTAAGGCGATTTTGTATGGTTTAATAATTGGATTGTATTCATTAATAAAATCAACACTCGGATTCTTGGTTTTGGTTTATGCACATTATTTTGGCCTAAACCATTATCAATAAAGAGACTTCATGTGTATGTATTGTCTTGTCCTCCCTTTTTCGTGTGGTTTATCATTAATATTAATCTTTTATTTATAATCATGGAATATGAGGAATGGTTTTAAAATTTATTTGTGAAATTTTATTTCAACATCAATCCTTATCATCAAACATTGTGGAACATGTGGAAGGTTTTAATATACATTAGAACGTGTTTAATCGAGTTGTTATAATGTTTTTTTGGTGCTTGTGTGTCCCTATGAGATCTATGTTTGATTTTGGTAACATTAGGTTTTTGTGTGTAGGCCCATGGAACAGATTATTTATTTTTTCTCACATTAGGTTTTTTATAGATATGACTCATTATTGATATGATGAATGATTGAATATCCATATTATATACATGTTTTATATTTATTTTACCATTTATTTATTTTGTTTATGGAATACGTTGAGTCATATGGACTATCCCCATGAGAGAGATGGCTAATATATTTTTCGACATATACATGGGTTTCCCCTTTGAGGGGGATTTGTCATACATGTTTCATTGAATCTTTCATAGAGTGGGGGTTCATCAGATATGGATTATTTATATTATTTCTATAATAATTATAGAAAAGGTAGAGTAATTTTCATTGGAACATGGATGTATGTTATATTTTTTTGTTATACCTGTATAATTTCTTTGTTCTGTTTACATTCATGGAATGGACCAATATATATTTTGAACTTATGTTAAGGTCCATCAGTGGTGTCCTGTTAATTTTTTATCCCCCAACCAACTTGGTCAATTCATTGATCTTTTATATTTCATAGATAGGGATCTGGTAAATGGTATGGTCCATGTAGTTCATGGTTGTAGATTTTTAAAAAGATGATATGGACATTGAAAGAGGGACTTTATGATGGTTTCATACTGTTGTTTTTGTTTAGATTATTTAATTAATACATTAATCCACTTCATTTGAGATTCTATTATTTTTATTGTTTCATGTGAATAACATGTCATACTATTACTACATGGGATGGAGTTTACTGTTATTTTTCTACTCAGATGATTTATTTATTTATTATTTATTTTACTGATTCTATTATTATTATTTCCATAATATACTCTAATGTTTTAATTAGAATCTAGGTTATAGTCTCCCCATGAATATACTTTTTTATCATACTTCTAGTAATAAACCTCTTGAATAGGAGTGTAATTCATGAGGTCATGTTTCATTCTGAATAAGACTTAACGGTTCAGGTAGGGGTTTTACAGGTATTATTTTTTTCATTATGTGTTTCATACATTTAATGACGGATATGTATTTATATATGATTATTTACAATTTCATGTTATCCATGGACATATTTCAACCTTAATTTATTGATTATCATCATATTTATGGATTTTTATTCGTCATAATTACTAATGTTTTCTTTCTCTAAGATCGATTCCATTGTACGCTACACTTATTTATTGTTTGATCACACCATTCTTATGTTTCCATTTCCCCATGATATAATGAATAGGATTATGTGTAATATTTATAAAAGTGTATCATTTTTACATAATTTTATGAGAAATTTTTAATACTTATTGTTTAATAAGAAGAAAAAAATGTCCACTAGGTGATAGATATATGGGTCTTGCCATGTAATGTTTTTCCTAATTCTATAAATCTCTAAACCAAAATTGGTCTTGATTATATAAGAGAATTAATAATTTTTTTTTGATTTTGAAATTAAAGATGGTTAATAAAATTTAATTTAAACTGGTATGAATCCAGTATTTAAATATTACATTTTTAGTACCAGATTCAAAAGTATGGGTTTGGGGTGTCACAGTAAGTATCAGAGAAGAGTTTAGATAACATTAAGGGTTACTATGTTATCAATTAAGGATTATTTGAGATCTATAAATATAATTGAATAGTCATATGTTTAAATTTGACCATATAATCAATGTTATGTATACCCTTTTTAGGTATTATGTGATTGTATTTAAAGGTGAGTATTAATATTTTTCAATCTTTTTATTTTGTTTTAAGATGAATAAATGATTTATTTAAAAATTTCCATTTGATTTTTTATTTTTTTGATGTTGTGGTAAATATGATCAATTGATATAATTTTTAATCGATTTTTAGAATATATTTTAAAAATATATAATTCCATGGGTGTTGAAAAGTGATTCGGTGACAAGGTAATTTAAGTTATTTTATTATAGATTAATATAATTCTGGGAGAATAGATTTCAATGGTTTTGATTTTAATAATATTGTATGGAATAGATTTTATTATTGATGTAAAAATGTTGATGCTCAATGACAATAGGGGTGAGTATTTTGTTTAAAAACATTCATTTTTCACTGTAAGGAAAACTATAATTAAAAATGTTAATAAAAAAAATTCATATACCCTAAAAATAGTTCTATAAGAAATTATTTCTAGGTTCTAAGAATATGTTTCCAGAAATGAAACCTATGCAATGATTACAAGGAAAATATTCTACCTTAATGTGTATAGAAACTTACTTATCATATAATGAAAAATTACAAGAATCTATAAGAAAGTTATACCTTTTTTATCAAAATAAAGTATAAATAAAACATTAAACAAAACAAGTAACAAGTAAGAAATCATTAAACCCAAATAGTAGGGTATCAAACCAATATAGATAAAGGAACCTGGATTTATAATTTCAAGAAAGTATGTCTTACCGACACCATAGTAATCCCTCTATAAGAATATTAGAATCTATCTTGCTCTCCCAGCGATCACTCGATCATTATGGATGTTGGAACCTTTTCCTTCCTATCCATATAAGACCTTGATCATAAAGGTAGTAGGTATCATTGTCATCATATCGTTGGAATCCCACGATTGTACACAGCAACAATCAGAGTTGCAAGATTCTAGTTGAACAAGATGTTTAGATCTGCACAAGAATGCGAGTCTCTATCTATTAATAAATCACTTCATGATATGTAATCATTATATTGTTGTAATAGTATTGATTTCTATCAAATTAGCTTCTTTTTATAGTAACAAATCATACGGTCAGATCTCTCCTCCAATGGCCATATTTTTCCTTGGATTTTGGAAGGACATATACATGTGTCTCTCAACAAACGTTTAGTTCGAAATAGCTTACATGAAATAATTTAATTACAATTATATGTATTAGGAAAATGATGTTTCTTAACCAAATATATTTTTTGGAGTCTATGGAAAAACATAATTTAGAGCCCATCCAAATAAAAATTTAGATTATATATGAAATGGACATTCAGATTCTATTATAAAATGAATTAAGAATCAGAATTATATAGATATCAGAGTCATAATTCCACTGAATTTGGGATATAAATTATGTGGAATTAGGAGTCTAACATCTGAGTAATTTATCGTCAAATTCGGAGAAATTCCATGTATGAATTATGAGGTATTTATATTTATAATTCTATGAAATCCATAGTCTCAATTCATAGGAATTAGAAATCTGAATTTTAGGGAATTTAAAGTCATAATTTCATAGAATTTAGAATATTAATTTATGAGAATTCAGAGTATGAATTTCAATGAATTGGGAGTCTATATTTTAGAGAATTTATAGTTTTAATTTAATTGAATTTGGAGTCTCAATTTCATAGAATTCAGACTCTTGAAACAGAACATTTTATATCCATGGAATAATCAAATAACGAGGTTTTACATAAGAATTCTAATTTTACACTTAGTAATAAAGTAGGTTAGATTTAGGTAGATAATAAAATGAAATAAAAAACAATGGATAGTTTAAAAAATTTCATAGAGAAGTGATATTTTTCAAATGAAAATAATTCTTAGGGAAAAACATTTTTCTATAAGATAATGTGTTTGTGATTTTCAAAACATAGAGGAATGGAAAATTCATAATGAAACCTTATTGATTTAAAAATATCTTCATTTTTTGAAATCACAAACATTCATTTGAAAAAGAATATAAAGACAAAGAATTTTTCTTTATGAACATAAATGAAAAACATATCTCTTTTTACTTATGAATCATGGTGAAGATGACTAACTCCCCCTTAGTTTCTTAAATTGATAAGGATCTTACTATTGAATTCTTTAAAGAAAATTTTCTTTTTCATTCATAAAGAAATATTCATTGAGAAAACTCCCCCTTAGATAGACTCCCCCTTACATTGGTCATTATATTTTTTACGTAGTATTCTTTTTTCAATCGTTTCTCTCCCATTGTGAATTTCAAAAAGGAATAGAGATAATGGAAAATAATATGGTACCTAAATGATTAGAACTATATACAATAAACAAAATGAAACACAACAATAATTTTTATAATTATTGGAAATGTTGATATATGTAAGGTAGAAAAAAATAATGGATTTTAAAGGAAAAAAATCATCCTTCTTTTTCTTTCGGTTTGAACTTATTCATGATGGTCTTCTCCAACTTATGTTCATTATGAACTTATTCAAAGAACTTGAAAATATATTCATAATCCTAATTTTTTTCTCCATATCTTTGATATTTTTATCGTGAGATTTTATGTTCTCTACGTAAGACTTAAAAATCTATTCTTCCTTAATAAACAACTCTTCAAACAATGTTATGAGATCTAAATTCCACTTTAAATTCATTGAAAATGAATTCAGTTTCTTATTTAGATATTTTACATCTTGCATTTAGGATACTTACTCTAGGTTCTGTTTTTATGAAAAAAATTTCATAAGATCCATCATCCTCACATATGCTCTGTCAAAGGCATCTTTTATAGAGTCATTAAAGTCATAATGAATTCTATGATCTGTAGTCGTCTTGTTTGACCACTAAGTTATTTCTTTAGAAGACCTTCATCGA